>JAFJYG010000377.1:0-47448 GCA_017366145.1 Cadophora sp. M221
ACCTAATTGTATTAACCGAGCCACTGTTTTTCCACTACCTTAATTAATTAGCCCTTGGGGAAAAAGGAGGTAAAAAAAAGCAAAAAAAAAATAAAAAGATAGAGATGTCAACAACCTCTAAAGAGAAAGTGTCTTTAAGAGGGCCGAATTGGGGATTGAACCCAAGACCACATACAGTGTTTGATATAAACCCAAAGCATGTATTCTACCACTGAACTATCCGGCCTCGTAACATCTGATTGGATGTTTCTATATCACCCGGACGCCTTATTTTAGTACATATTAGGGTTAATTGCATTTTTCTCTGACTCACAATTCATCGGTGGCGGTGGAATTTCGTGGACCCACTCGTACACTTGGCGTGACTTCAGGAATCCACTCTCCTCGCTTGTTTCGTTTCGTCTCCACAATCGAGTTGTTGATTTCATGTAATTGGATATTTGTATCAATATTTTAAGGTTGCCATGGAATAATCCCAGGTATATGAAATATGACAAATTCCACTGTACAGCTTTTACAGTCACAATCTCAGTCTCACTATTCCTTTCTGGAAACCATAAATGCGCAAAAATACAAATTTCTATCCCATAAATCCTATCTACGCAATAACTAAAGAAAATGTGTTCTATCAATCTAAAATACAAGCAACGTTTATTTTTCCGATCTCTTCTTCATCACATGTCCCCCAAACTCCAAAGTAGAAAACCTCCAATCGCACAATATCCGTCCCTATTCCACTCGTGGTGCCATTCCAGGCTCTTTAGCCATTTCCCCGGCATGTTCCTCCTCTCCGTCGTTAGCACCGGTTACTTCTAGATTTCTCTCATTCCCAACTGCCATGTCATCGCCAGCAAGATGTCCAGGCGTTCCAGGGACACTTACTACACGGTTCATCTCAACACTACTCCTTTGACCTTCCTCTTCGGCTACCTGATATCCGTCCGCCAGTGCCCTTTCCACGAGACCTAACCCTTCAACAGAAACCTGCTCAACCGAAGTTTGCTCAACATCTTCTGGGACTGGTGTTGGATATGATGGCACATCACGATCTTCAATTTTAGCGTCAACTTTCTTTGCCGCATTCTGATTCTTCAGACCTTTCCCCTCTTCCTTGGATTGCGAGACATGATCTGGCGCCAGAGTATCCGAACCCTTCTGAGCCTTCGATCCTGGCTTGGTCCTTCGTCTATCCTTAGGAGCCTTGCTACTCTCAGCTGTGAACCATTGCGCCGGCTTTTGGTTGGAGGTATTCCCTTTTTCTTCAGCTCGCCGCCACGTCTCTTTATCCTCCTTTTTCTGCCACGGGCACTTCTGGGGATTTTTACTTTTCCAACTGTTGGCAGGTTTGCGAGAAAAACCATTGTTCTCTGGGCGAAGTTGGGTGTTCTTGGTTTTTTCCTTCCTCCTCTTGGTGGGGTTTGAAGAAGATTCATCAATCACTTGAAAACGTTCTGTTCTCTTGCGCTTTTGGTTGGTCTTGTCCAAATGTCCACCATCATCACTGTCGTCAACATCTTCACTATCACCATCACCATCATAGTGCCCACCTTCATCATAGCCGTCCTCGTCATAATAGTTCTCTCCTTCATCACTGCTTCCTCTTCCTCGCTCGTTCTGTTGCTTGTCACTGCCTCCTTCATCGTCGAAATATCCCAAGTTCTGGTCTCCTCTATCGTATCCACCATGCCGGCCGATACTGCGATCACTTTCGCTGTCCGGAGAAGACTCGTCATTGCCCCGGCAACTGCCCTCGTCCTCATTTCCTCCTTGGCATTCTTCGTTGCTGTTGTCATTCTTTTCGGAGGATTTGTCCATGGTCTCGTTCATCTTGATTTCACCACCATCTATGCCTTCGTTCGTCGACATCTTACCGATCGTTGTGTGTGTGTGTGTTGGGGGTTTTCGTCTTGTGGGGTGGTGTTCGTATCTTCGAGAGATTTGAAGTCTGGAAAACATCCGCCGGAGATCCGCGGTGTGTATGTGTTGTTTATCCTTCCTAGCACTTTCAGTTCTTAAAAATGGTCTCGAAGACATTCGATGCTGCTAGAATCCTGCGGGAGCTTCCCGTCAATTGCCACGAGTCGCTGAACAGAAGTTCCGAAAGGAAACACAACAGGAGTCAAAAGACCCCTCTCGAATCCTTTGTGCCTTCCATACAGTGCCGCCAAAAATTTGCAACCTCGGGCCACATCATCAAACAAATAATGAAAGGCTTGACATATATGAAACCTGTCAACGATAGACTACTGGATTCAAGATCAGTCCATGCTCACCAGAACTTGAAAGGACTGACTACACTGAGGGGCATTGTTTCTGTATCACTATCACAGTGATTCATAGAAAGGCTCGTCTGCTGAAGTTTCAACAGATCTCATAATCCGCAATCTTCTCAAATTTCTCAAAGAAACTGCAGAAACAATTCAATACCGTCAACCGAGCTTTGGTTTGAACCTAATACCCAGAACCTTCGATCCCCTTTCACCCCAGTCTACAAACTCTTAAATTTCTCAAAACAACTGCAAAGACAATCTGACACGGCCAACGGAACTTCATTCTCAAGTTAAAACTCAGAACTTTCGATCCCCTTTCATCACATCACAGTCTACATGCTCGATCCACAGATCTGAGGCCCGTCTTTATTCCCCAACTGTATCGTCTCAATTAACGCCATCCACTCATATGCCATCTTTATCTTCATCTTTATCCAGAGACTCAACAACTCACCGGAATACAACAGTCAGGTCTCCAACCACTCTGACACAGCCCTTTCGGCAACGGTTCTTTACCTGCAAATTGTGGTCAAGGATCAGCAGGTAACACTTTCTATTTCTCCACAAGAATGAGAATTCTCATTCAGTGAGGATAGTGGGAAATTGCTTACAGCCGTAAGAGATGTAAACACCTCCGACCAACGTATCCTTAGGACTCAGTTTCATGCTCTGGGCTGGGTTGTTGTATGCGAGCATGTCGCAGCAGAGCATGGTGAAGCCGCGGGTGCAGCTGTAGGAGAGTACTGGGATTGGTGAGAGAGCTAGCAGGGCGAGGATTGGAATGGTGGCGGTGAGCTTCATCTTGGAGATATTTTTGGGGGATTTGGAGGAGGATTGTTGGTTGAATGCCAATTGCAAATATCAGAAATCGGTTTTAACGTCCTGCCGGGAATTGGGAAATGGAGATCGTCGTTTCGTGCCACATGTCCATGTTGCAAGAGTAAATTGCTTCAGAGCGAGAGTCGTACAACGATGGAGCAAGTATTGAAGTTCGGCGGGCCAAATTGAAACCCCCGAGGTCGGTATCTTTCGTGTTGTTGCTCTGTATTTCGCATGAGCCGATGCACTTCATTGGGAGGCATTGGGGTGGAATTCGCTAATCTTACAGTGGCTTCAGGCTCTCAAATTTCCCCGCACACCATTTTTAGGGATCAAAATTACCCCGCAGTTGGACTTTTCAGGGCCTCCTCGCTAAATTTCTAGGCACTGAGCTCTGAAATTTGATATATCTTGAAGAAAAAAGTCATGATTTCGGAGCAAGTTGGTGTCATCTTCTCTCTATTGTACGGAGTCCTAGGATCATTGGGCTAATTCGTATTTGGTCTGTTGGGCTTCTCGTACGGGAGAGTATCGGCGATCGGTGGCACACAGTAACGGCCACAGCATCTGAGGTATCACCGCTGGTAGCTAAGGTATGATAGCCAGAGCCCTCCAGAGTTCCTCTTCGCGATCCTGATACATCGGCCATCTAAGTGACTCAAGTACATAAGGTAGGACCATGAAACACGACAGATTTAGGACGGTCTACAAGATCGATGGGAATCCGAGGGTTACCGATTCTTGCAGCTTTGTGACAGCCTCGACGACCAAGCCCCCTGTGTACCAGAAGTTCAAGTAAGGTCAAAGTGGAAATGCCTCCAGTAAATACTGCGAGACCTTGGAGACACAAGTTGGACATGCGCTTGATGCGCGGTTCGAAGTGATTGGAGGTTCAACACATTTTCCATCCCATCCATCATGATGCATGTCGTCAATTGCCATCCAAAATTCTTGACGGGATTCTGGTGCAATTCTGCAGAACTACCAGATCAGAAAGGGATTACCCTCTTGCGCCCATTTCTGAGCCATCAATATCCACGATTCTTCCGAACCCTGCTCCTGTTTATACCAGAATTCCTTCAAGAACTCCAAAGATCTCAAGCGATCAGCGGCACCACTAACACGTGCAATCTCAATAATCGCCCTCTCGACAAACTTTTGCTCTTGAACGCTCCCACGGCATTCGGTTCCAGCAATAAACAGCTGCCAGGCCATGTCTTGCGCAAACAGCGGCGCGTTGGTAAGTTTTCTCAAATTCTGGAACAGTTTGTTGACTGGAATGATGGTCTGGAGGTCACTTTTAGCTCGGCTGAGGAGCGCCCGAAATGCGTAAATGAGATTTGTGTAGTAGAAAGTGTTGACGACGTGGCCGAAGTCTACTCGGGATTGCGTGGATGTGAAGTGCAAGAGACGGCCGGAGCTTAGTGCGTGCTGTCGAGACTGTTCGAGTCTCATTGAGATGTCGTTTATACTGTATTGGAGATGTGGGTTTCGGCGGAGCTCCGTTATCGTGTGTGTGACGTGGACGAATCCGATGAATGGAGACTTTTCGTTGATCGGGATAGAAACCTTCACCATCCCTTCATTTGATTTGAATGCCGTGATAGACGCCATCGTGTTTATGGCGAATATCTCTTGGAGCAGAAAGTTTCTAGCGGGGTCGGTTATGTTTGGTGGCAAATCAAGTGAGGCCCATCTCCTGATGATTTCCAATGCTCCCCGCAAATGCACTTTCCATAGGCCATTGGACGGCCACCTAGTCTCATGGAAACAAAGTATTGATATGGTCGCCAGTATGGAGTTCGAAGGTCCCTGCCCGAAATCGTTCTCCGTAGCCCGGTCTTGCTGCACTTGGTACTTCACGTATCGAGTCAAATGTTCTAACGCCTTGCTATGGTGACGAGTATAACCGAGCAAATCCTCATCTAGAGGCTTTGGAATGGAAAAATGTCTTTCCGTCAAATCTCCAGCTGCCATAGCTAGAACCGAATGCAGCACTGGTGGAAACTCGATGGCAAGTGGCAGGATGAGCTTTCGCCAGGGATTCTCGAGATTTTCTACCCAAGCTAGTTGTGGTGCTAGAATTTTCGTGTAGTGATGAAGAAGTTCGCGGGTCTTGGTATCCTGAAGGCAGTCAGGCTGTGCTGGCTGTATGACCGCGGAGCCAAACTCGTGAAGTGTGATTGCAGTTTCGCTGTTCGCCAACTGAAGACTGAGCCCTGGAGGTGATGGATCATTTTTCGCAGATTCCAGAGACGTAGAACGTGGGCAATCGTCGATTATAGGTAGGACAGTTACTTTCCGGCGTCTTTTTCGAGAAGCTCCTTCTTGCCACTTTAAGTTCAATGCGAATCCTGGGCATTCCAGGTTTCGGCTCGCACATTTTCGACATGATGGAAAGGTTCTATCACATCTGATTCTTCGGCGGTTACAGGTTCTGCAGTCTAATGATAGTTGTTAATATCTTGGAGGTTCTTAGAGGACCCTACGGCGTACATACTTACCTTTCGAGGGTGGATTGGCTGGTCGGGTGTCGGCCATGTGGGAGGAGATTGCTAGGGCCATTTCTCCCTTGCAGGATCCGCTAAGCAGAAACGACTGTGGCTATCCCTAGGAAGATTATATCAGGAACCTAAGACCTTCTGTTGTAAATATCGAAGATATAAAGCCGCCGAACTGTCTAGGCGTTTAATCTTGAGGAGATAAGCCTCTGGATGGCATGAAGTAGGTCGAATCACGTGTGGTCTGTAAAATGGGAAGGTACTGCAGCTTCTTCGACCAAAGAAGGACAACTGACTGCGTTTTATAAAGCGCGTTTGAGGCCAGTCTTCAGATGTACTCTTAGAGGGATCGCATACAGGTGTATATGCAGACGATGAAGAGCCCTGCTTCTTTCACAGACGTTGCTTCGCTGATGTAGCTTGACTTCGCTTGACAGCGACTATCAGCATCTTGGTAAGGAAAGAATGGTAGCTGTCAGAAGGCTTGTGAAATAGGAGAGTGGGAAATAGGAGAGAAGGGCAAAAAAAGTATAATGAAGTCTTAAACTAAGTCTTAGACGATGGAACTTTAGTATCAAAACATGCAAGACGCTTACAAATCCACCCCCACCTTGGCAGGGCAGGAGAAGTGCAGGTCACCAAATTAAGGTTTACTTGGCGATACTTCGGGCACTCACCGCCAGCTGCCCACCCCAACCCAGCTTCGAATATCAACATCAAACATCACTACAGCCAAATTTCAAGACCTGGATACAACAGAACGCAAGAACAAACAAACAATCGAATCTTCCAGTCGTCATGGAAGGCGACTACAAAACTCTTCCTTCGTGCCAGTACTGTCCTCCATCTTCCCTGGCGGAAGATGGACAACAGAAGCTAGCATGCTGCGACAGCAAGTGTTCTCTGAAAGTTTACTGCATCTTTGATAGCGACTAACAGATGATCCTATATACAGCTGCTTGTATCGAAGTAGCAGCACAGAGAGAGTGCGATGCTGAGAGCTATGCCAGCAGCATTGTGTCCGTGAAGGGGGAGACCGCCAAAGGTGTGTTGACTTGTCCAATGCTGTCTTTATTGTCACTTACACCACCTAGAATCTTCAAGCTGCGGAGGTGGCTGCTGCTCCAAGAACACTCCTGATTCCAAAGATAAGAAAGCTGCTAGAATAGAGAAACTCAAGGCCGCACGAGAACGATACGCTGCAACATTGGAGGCTGTTGGGTGCATCTGCAGAGCTCTTTTGGCGCGAAATCTCGAAACCTGCTGCTCCGCTCAAACCAATCGTTCCTTCAGATCAGCCACTCCTCGAACTAGCAGCTCCTCAAGCAACCTGCGGGCCACTACATCATCGGGATGTTGCTCATCCAAGGAGCCTATCAGTTGCAACAAACGAAAGAAGAAGACCAATACATGTGGACAGGACACGGATAATGGGGGAGGATCCAAGTCCGCCCAAGGTGGGGTGGACGGATGCAAGGTCTCGTCTCCATCGGCTCCAAGCAAAATTAGTTGTTGCGATAGTCCCGCACCTGGAAAGGTCAATATCGAGAAGACAGCTCCAATCAACACTGGTTGCTGCTCGGGTCCATCTCAACCCTCCGAGAACCCTACCAAGAAGACTTGCGGCGGGAATGTACAGGCTACTGATAAGTGCGGGAATCCAACTGCCCCAGGCCCAAGCAAAGGAGGCTGTTGCAGTGGCAAGAAGCCAGCCAATTGCCAAGGGGGTGTTGAGAAACTTTCTCCCTCTACTAGTAAGAGCTTTCCCACGAAGGCTGGTTGCACTCAGACAGCCGATACTCCAATTTTCAAAGCTAGGTGCGCCAAATCATGTTGCACTAAAGAGCCGGATGTGTCAAAACCAAAGAATGGTTGCGCCAAATCTTGCTGCGATGAAAAGCCAGTCCCGGTTTCTGCAAAAGAGGGGTGCTGCAGCAGCAAGCCCAGCCCTGGTGCTGTGGAAACCGAGTCGTCTTGCGGCAAGAAATACCTCACTTACAGTAAGGATATGCCTTCCTGTACCACTGAGTCCTGCTGTGCCGAAAAGTCTGACATAGCCATCGATATTGTTTCATGCGAGCCATCAGAAACCTCCATTTTGGATGACTGCTGTAAGAAGGTCAGCACTAAGGAGGAAGTCTTGGTCGTTCGGAAAGCTCCTGGCGCCAATGACATTGATATCGAGAGGGCAGGGCTGGAAACCGAGCATGTTACCCTCTGCATTGAAGGTATGACATGCGTGGGGTGCGAGAACAAGCTTTTCCGATCTCTGAGAACCATTGCTGGTATTACAAATCTCCAGACGAGCTTGGTCATGGCTCGAGCAGAGTTTGACCTCAGCGCCAATGCCTCCGTCGACGATGTTATTCGAGAACTCGCAAAGACCACTGGGTTTACCTGCCAGAGGCTTAGCACTAAGGGACAAACTCTGGATATTCTCGTTCATGGAGACGCGAGGGACTTCGTCAACCAGAAATTGCCATACGGGGTTGAAGGCATGACTGCAGTCGATAAAGTCACTATTCGTGTGGCTTACGATGCTAAACTCATTGGTGCACGAGATTTTCTGGAGAGAGGATTCGATGAGGACATCTCACTTGCCCCTGCTCGCCCGTATGCCGAGCTGGAGTCTGGGAACAAGCATGTTCGAGAAACAGCTTTCATGACAGCCTTCTCCGCTGTACTCACCATTCCAGTGTTGGTATTGGCCTGGGCGCCCCTGAAGCCACGTGAGATTCTGTACGGATCCATCTCGCTGGCACTGGCTACAATCGTGCAGTTCGTCGTCGCGGGTCCATTTTATCCTAGTGCTTTTAAAGCTCTACTCTTCACTAGAGTCATCGAAATGGATTTGTTAATTGTGTTGAGCACTTCCACCGCTTACATATTCTCAGTCGTCGCTTTCGGATACCAAGTCCAAGGACAACCCTTGTCCACTGGAGAGTTCTTCGAAACAAGCACACTACTAGTCACTCTCATCATGGTAGGACGCCTCGTCAGTGCCTTTGCCAGACACAAAGCTGTCGAGTCTATCTCGGTCAGGTCACTACAGAGTGGAACAGCATTGCTCGTTACTGATGATTCCCCTGGTGGAATTGAGATTGATGCACGGCTACTTCAATATGGCGACATTTTCAAGGTCCTACCTGATGCTCGTATCGCGACAGACGGTACTGTCATCTCAGGAGAAAGCGAAGTTGATGAATCTCATATCACTGGCGAGGCTGTGCCTGTGGAGAAGTCGGCAGGATCCAACATCATAGCCGGGTGCCTCAATGGATCTGGAACACTCATCGTTCGCCTTAGACGTCTACCTGGAGAGAACACGATCAGCGAAATAGCAACCATGGTAGATGAAGCGAAATTCTCCAAGCCAAAGATACAAGAACTTGCGGACCGTGTTGCATCGTACTTCGTCCCAGTGGTGGTCGTCCTGACTCTCATCACTTTTGCAATATGGGTTGCCATAGGCAAGGCAGTTCGAAATCAATCTGGAGGAACCGCTGTTGTGCAAGCAATCACTTACGCCATATCCGTTTTGATTGTTTCTTGCCCCTGTGCCATTGGGCTGGCAGTTCCAATGGTCGTTGTTATCGCTGGTGGTGTCGGTGCAAGGTTCGGTGTTGTTTTCAAATCGGCTGAAACCATCGAAATCGCTAGGAAAGTCTCTCACGTCGTCTTTGATAAGACTGGAACATTGACCATGGGTGAATTGTCTGTAGCTGCTGAAGAATATTTGACCGAGCCTGGAAACTTGTCCACTGCTGCTCTCGTACTTGGCCTCACAATCAATAGCAAACATCCTGTTTCAGCGGCTGTCGCCGCTCACTTGATGACGCAAGGAGTCGAACCCGCTGTCGTGGATGAGGTCAGATCAGTCACAGGCAGCGGAATGGAAGGAGTCTGGGGGAAAGGCAATCTCCGCCTTCGGGGAGGAAACTCAAGATGGCTTGCAGTCCAAGATAACCAAGAAGTCTCGGTCCTTCTATCACAAGGGCGGACTGTCTTTTGTGTCACCCTCGGCCAAGATCTTATCGCAGTCTACGGGCTCAATGACTCCCTTCGACCAGACGCCAAAGCCACTGTTGATGAACTTCAGACTCGTGGTATCGCGGTATCCATCGTCAGTGGTGACGATGACGGTGCAGTCCAGCGAATCGGCAGTGAACTCGGAATCAGCCCTTCTCGTGTCAAGTCACGTTGCTCCCCCGGTGACAAACAGAAGTATATCAAAAACCTCATGGAAGGAAACAAGGATACCATTCTCTTCTGTGGAGATGGCACCAACGATGCCGTAGCCCTCGCCCAAGCCAGTATCGGTCTACACATGAACAGCGGAACTGACGTCGCGCAAAGCGCTGCTGATGCTGTCCTCGTCAGACCTGCGCTCGACGGTGTTCTCGTCCTGATTGACCTCTCTCGTGCTGCCTTCCGTCGCATTGTTTTTAACTTCACATGGTCGTTCGTCTACAACACCATCGCTGTCCTGCTAGCTGCTGGTGCGTTTGTCAACGCGAGAATTCCACCGGAGTATGCTGGTCTGGGAGAGATTGTCAGTGTTTTGCCTGTTATCTTGATTGCGTTGCAGTTGAGGTGGTTCAAGAGGAACTAAGCCAGAGGCTGAAATTCCGCCTAATCGACATGAGATTGATTTTGGAATTCCAATTGTCCGCTGCTGTGCAATGTAAACACACACACTCGTTTAAAATGCTTTTGTCTTTTTCCTTACCGACGGAGAGTTAGCTTCGTTCATTCGAACCCCGCAAGTACTTGATAATTTAACATTGATTTCTCTATCACAACTGCTCTATAAACTAGTGCATGCCCCCAGACTTTCCGCAATCGAGATTTAATTTACCTTGTTAGTTCGCTCAAAGTCGCGATGCCCATCTGAACTACTATCATTTTTGCTCCCTCCTGCGATTCCATCCAATTTTCATAAACATCCTTCGAACCATGCACCCGTACTCTTGCGATATCCAATCTCCCAACAACACGGTATAGTCCCGAAGTCTCCTCTTTCCTCAAGAGAGCAGCTACATCTGTCCTCCAAAACTGACAGACTACATCACCCACTTGTGCCTCCGGAGGTGCAAGCCCCATCGCTTGTCTGTTTCCCAAGAACATTCGGCAGCCATCCACGCCCTGCTTCGGGTTTTCCAAACTTGGCTCGTCTGGCTCATCACATTTTGCTATGTCGAGCTTTTTCTGACTAAATTTATGCTCCTCATCGTTCCAAACAACATCTGTCAAGAACGCTCTGGAGTATCTCGCCTGAGGTTGAAATCCACAGACCTTGCCGGTCTCCTCAGTTGTCATTTTGAGTAAACGGTCGTAGTACGCTTCGAATGCTTCTCTAAGCATTATTGCTTTGGTTGCGTCTGGGTGGCACTCATGTATACTGATCTTAAATTTCTTGTGCGCGGCACTCGACGACATCATCTCCTTATACGTCGGTCCCAGGTGTTGAATTGTATCAACGAAAGCGCCCCTAGCCTCAAGGATGAAGGGTTTATCGTAGAAATCCAGTACTTCTGGTACAGCCGGTGACATCAAACAATTGGAAACCAAGCGGCTGAACCGTAATATCTTCATAGTCCTGTTCGGTACGTTCAATGCCTGATCAATAGTTTATATTTTTCTCCGGTTGAAAAAATCAACAACCCCAGCATACAACTGAAACCTGCTTTTCTGGTAATCCACTTCAATGCTCCCCAGCAGGCAATCAGACGCAAATCCCAAGAGCCCATAAACTTTATCCCTGACTTCCGCACATTCGGCTTCCTGGAAGTCTTCCAGCAGAGTCTCTAGGCTATTCCAATTCGTATTCCGAGACTGCCGTTTGCTACGAAGCTTCTGGACCAAGAGCGATCCGGGGTACTCAGTGATGAAACCTGGAGTTTGTTTTTCCAAACATAAATCTTCAATGAAGTCTTCCCACTCCATGGACTTGTAACTGATATGCACCACCAGATTCCTCGCGAGACCAATCTCCTGGATGATCCAAAGTCGACGCCAATACGGATTCTCGCACACCCAACCCCTCAAAAGAGTATACCACGGCAACCAACTACCGCGGTCTTTCTTGTTGTTCCTCTTCCTGAGATCCCAGTTCTCAGCCGGGTACTTTCCCAGCCATATCAGCACCGTCTCCGCACGTGTATAGATGAAACTCATCAGTCGGATCTGATACTCTTTATCCTCGTGGCTGCTCTGATCAATACACAATGCATCGATCCACAGCTTCCGCGGCTCTGTCTTTCGCAGATGAATCAGCGCCCAGTACAGGTTGTCGCGAACGGGCACTTCAATATCGTTGATGAAGATAGTGTGTGGTGTCGTTGCTTCGCCCCATGTATACGACAGAGCTTCGTACTCTGGCTTCTCTCCGAACTCGACGGGAGCTAAGGTGCAGCATATGGTTTGCTTGCCGGGTTCGTGTGGTAGTAATGTCAAAACACGGATGCTATCCACGTCTCTTCGTAACGGTTCGTAGATGAAAGGTGCGAGGGGCTGTGGTTGTTCTACCGTGGGGTCCTCGGAAGATGTGGCCCTCGCAGGGGGAGTTGAGAGAACGGGGCCTGTATCTTTCGAGGTGCTTCTTTTCGGATCCGGGGCTTCAGATGGATCAGGTGAAGGTTTTCGCTTCCTTCCAGTTGGGAGTTGGATTGAAGTAGGCTGTTGTTCATCCCGTCCCTGGTCCTCGTTTGGGATACTGGGAATCTCAGCCGGGGGGACTTGTACTTTCGCGCTGCGTTTCTTCTTCGCCATTTTGATTTGATGGTGTTTGAAGATATTGCTGGTTTTTTGTTTGGGCCGTGGATATTTATGATTCAACAAGTATTTGGATTCTCAAGGCGAGGCTGGCGCTTAAGGCTGCTGCTGTTAGCTGACCCCTGGGATGAGACTCGTCAGATGGTAAGGCTAATATCGAAGTGGAACGGAACGCAATTTGAGAACTATTTAACGCAGAAGAAGCATAGCTAGGATTAAAATTAAATTGATTCTTGATGGTGGATTCCTCGACGTTGTTGAATGAGGTTGGATGTGAGTGAGGCTGGACGCGCTTGTGGCTGGGAGCTGAATGGTGCGGTGGTGTGCGAATTGGGAAATCTAGATCAGCTGATGTGGAATTTGGGTTGAAGTCTTGCCCAGAGTCCGGAGTCCAAATTTGCTCACCTACATCTTAGACATTGCCTTTGACAGAATTCAGCCTATCTCAATGTGGTAAATAACGATGATCGAGGCTCTATAGAATTTAGGAAGGGTGGCTGCCACGACCGCATTGAATCAATCTGCAAGCGACGGCTATTTACCGAATGTAAACAAAACTTAGCCGCCTGCTCAAAAATGATCTGGCCCGGAATAAGCGCTTTCTGCTTTTGAGATTCTGTTGTAGTATGGAAATCCGAGCATCTTGAAATGTCATAGTTGGTTGTCATGGCGGCTTCTGAATTTCGCATTCATTTGAGGGATCGCCCCCCAATGGAAGCCCCATGTTCAACTAGAATGAGGCCAAAATCACAATTAAACCTTCTCCCTTTATCTTGATGGCCTTAATTATGAAGTAAATGCAGAAATCAACGCATCTTATTACTTCACGTGACTTTGCTGACCTCATGCATCTCATGCTGCATTCATTTCTGCATGTCTCACTTCCATCGCGTCTCACTCAAATCAAGCTCATCGTCAGCGACGACATCAAACACGCTTAAATGACAAAAACACAAAACCCAAATTCCCGACATCCATCCTTCAAATCCCATCTGATAACTCATCGCGATGACAGGTCTAGGTCGTTCTTATGCAACGCGCACTATGCAGGACATCGGCGACCAAACCCGACGCCACGGAGGCGTAAACCAAGCCCAGTCGCACGTCATTTGCCGACGCCCCCAAATGCAACAAAGAACCTCAAAGAGGATAGGGTGGTATTTAGACCGAGGAGCTGAAAGGGATGGGATGGGTGGAAATGAGGGGACAACTTTATCTCGACGTTGCTGAGATTCTTCATCGCTGGCTGCAATGCTCCTTCCGCGAATCATCCTGGACAGCTGGACTGACGGACAGACGACTCATTATTAATCTCCCTACGAAGGTTTGATATTGATATTACTATTCACTTATTCACGACCTCCTTTTGGCACTCTTACTTCAATTGCTTCCTGCAGTCAGCACATACCTTGCCCTGCCTTCTCTTTGTACCTGCGCATACAAGGATAGCTGAAAGATACATCCCTACCTCTCTCAAGCCACATCTTTACAGACAGATCCGCACCACGCGCATCACGACCCAGGAACCAGGGATCTGGAAACGAGCGAAACGAGCGAGACGGTGAGCGAGCGATATGGTGACGATGATCAAATCCGTGCTCTCGGGCTCGATATTCGGCGCGGCGCTCATTGCGGCTGGCGTCTACTCACCTTCGGTCATCTTCGGCCAGATGCAGCTGAGCGACTTCCATATGCTGAAGACCTTTCTTGCGGCAAGTGCAAGCAGCGCGTAAGTTTCTTTTTCTCAGTCTGATATCTGAAAGTAAAGAGACGAGAGGCGAAGTGAGGGGGCGACGGTGGGAAAATCACAGCTAATTTGTCAACAGTATCGCTATCATCCTGGCGAACAAATACAACATCTCATCCTGCAAACCTCGCCCGCCTACAACACTCAATCTCTTCAGTCCCTACGATGGAAATATCATCGGCGGTGCTCTCCTTGGGTTCGGCATGTCTCTCACGGGTGCTTGTCCTGGTACTCTCATCCCTCAACTCACGACTGGCGTTCCATCAGGTCCACTCGTCCTGTTCGGTGGACTGGTCGGCGGGATACTCTACTCGCGATTCGGCAAGCCTCTGTTAAGAAAAGTACAGCACAAAACTCTGATAGAAAAGCCAACTGTCTTCCAAGCCCTTGAATTCAAGCAAGGAAACGCCACGGCTGTGTATGAAGCGATGTGCCTAGCGATGATAGGAAGCCTCACGCACTACTTCCCCGATAAAGTCGATCTACTCGCGCCATCTATCATCGGCGGTCTACTCATAGGCTTCAGCCAAGTCGCGAGTCTATTCTTGACTGGCGGCTCTCTGGGGATCTCATCCGCTTACGAACAACTCGGTGATCTCTTCTGGTGGGCCGAAGAATCCCTCCTCAGAGGCAGGAAAGCGCCAAGACCTAGCATCAAATCCACACCGTTCGCAGCAGGGACCGTCCTAGGCAGTTGGGGTCTGTTCAAATACCTGGACCTTCCTACCCCTTCTCCTTCGGACTTCCATATAGGTCCTACGAGAGCAGTTTTCGGGGGTGTTCTGCTCACTTTCGGATCGAGGATTGCCGGGGGTTGCACGAGTGGGCATGGGATTAGTGGGATGTCGCAGTTGTCTATCGCGAGTATTGTCACGGTGGCGGCTATGTTTGGGGGTGGGGTTGCTTTGACTGCGTTTATGAGGTAGGAAATGATGTGATATGATATGCATGGGGTGGGATTGGATACAGAGGACAGGGTCGGATGAGATGGTGCTGCGATGGTGGTTTCATTTGGATTCTGGCGCTTGGTGCGTTGTTGAGATACCCCTCCCTTTTTACTACTTGTTAGGATGGCGTTACTTGAATACAACTTTAAGATCGCAACTACACAACTTCATCACACTCCCTTATTTACACTAAAACTCAGTCCTAGTAAAATCTGGCATTTTCTCTTTGAAATGGCCATAATCTAAAGATCTCGCATGTACCTCACCTACAGCTAGCCCCAGACCAGCGAGGGAGCCATCCCCCAACTCACTGCCTGAAATTCCCCGCATATTTCTTCTATCCCGGCTCAGGTCTTTTCCCACTCTTGCAGCGCTCACAGTCTTTACTCGGTACTCCAGACGAGATCTCTTGTACTGGGTAGCACTCCCGACCGACTTGGTAAGAGCGAGAACATTGGACCCGGTGTTCTCTTCTGATCCAGCTGCATTTGTGGCAGGCTGCTATGCGGTGTTCGCACATGTCTTTTTGTTTGGGGAGTGGGGTGGGGTTATGTGACGTTGGGAGAGCTGGTTTGGGTTTGAGATTTTTTGGGGAGGTAGGGGAGAGAGGGGAGAGGTGGAGATAGGTGTTATTGTATTTAGGGTTTGGATGAAAGGGGGCTGGAGACGAGTGGGCATTGTTTGGGTTCTTGACTCCATTTTTTGTTTAGCATTGTTATGTTCATGGGCTTGAAAGGAAATCAAGGCAGAGGTCTGCTTTGCATATTGGTCCTTGAGAAGGGAGTAAGCCGTCATTTTTTGAACGGAAATTTAGCGAGCTGATTGAGAATGAAATGCTAATGATACTGTAGTAATGAATGGAAGTCCTTTCTGTATCCGAGTTTTTAAATTGCAATTTCAAGTAACTGTTAGGTACCAGTGATCTTATTGGCCACGAGACGGCTGGCATGAAGTGGCAACGGGCTAAGAATACAGAATCCTTTAAAATAACTCACATTTGTCCTTAATCTCTCATTTTTGGCCTACTAACTTGATACACTAAGTATTCTTCTCTCCTCCGTACAAAACCTCACTCAAACTCCCAGAATCAACAGTAGGGATACACGTGACATCTCACGTGGATACAAGCCAAAGTCTTGGCCCAACCATGCTTAGCGCTCCACCCTCACTTCCTTCCTCCATCTCCATTCCAGAACTGCATCATCACTCGATTATACTCATCATTCACAAATCCCATTTGAAAATCTCAGTTGAAAAGTTTGGGTCTTTTCTTTACCTCCTTTCTGACGTCACAGCGCCTGAAACTCCGCCTCAACTGCGCCTACACGTGGCGGTGTTGTCCATCCCGTCAACAAAGACCTCGATAGACTGTTCGGAATCCCCGGGCCTCTGCACGTTTGCAATTCCCCTCTCAAAACATCAAAAACAATACCTCAATCATGGCTTCTGAAGACGTCTTCTCGGCAGAGGAGAGAGTCGTCTACACAGCTGGAGATGTCTCCTCACCGCCTGATCTCCGTTTGCTACATTTCAATGATGGCGGGTTCTCCTTTTCCTGAACGAGATGTTATGATGTTAACGTGTTATTGGAACATAGTCTATCATATCGATGCCTCTTCTGCTGAGCCTGTAGGTGGAATCGCTCGGTTCAAGACTCTGTGCAATGAGTATCGCGATGGGGAGAAGTTCAAGGGCCGGCCGGATCTGCTGACCTTCTTCTCTGGTGATGCTTTTAATCCCAGTTTGGAAAGTAGTGTGACAAAAGGTGCGTGAAGATCAATTTCTTGTTGCAGACTGGATAAAGTTAACGTGATTTGAATAGGAAGCCATATGGTACCGGTTTTGAATGGCATTGGGACCGATGTAGCTTGTGTGGGAGTGAGTAGGAAGTCAACTGGGCTAAGAAAGGACTCTACTGATTGGCGCCTCAGAACCATGACTTGGACTTCGGTGTACGGCAATTCAGACATCTAGCTGGCCAATGCCAATTTCCATGGCTTCTTGCGAATGTCACCGGTAAGTCTTGGCATTTTCCCCTCAGGAAACGGTCAACTGACTTTTTACCATAGACCCAGCTCTGGGAGACGATGTTTCTCTTGGAAACGCAAAGAAAACACACATGCTGACATCCTCGAACGGTATCAAAATCGGTGTCATCGGACTCGTTGAACGAGAATGGCTTGACACTATCAACTCACTACCACCCAATCTCGTCTACAAGTCCGTCTCAGCCGTAGCCAAAGAACTAGTACCCGGTCTAAGAGCTCAGGGAGCCGAGATAATCGTCGCCGTAACTCACCAAAGAGAACCAAATGACAACAAACTCGCGGAAAAGATACCCGACGGCCTCATCGACATTGTGCTCGGAGGTCATGATCACTATTACAATCACAGCATCATCAATAGCACGCATGTCCTGCGCTCTGGAAGTGACTTCAAACAGTTGAGCTATATTGAAGCCCGACGACAAGGGACGGGCAGCAAAAAATGGGATTTTCGTATCATCCGACGAGACACGATGTCCAGCATCGCGGAGGATACTGAGACTCTCAAATTGACTGAAAAGCTCACGACCTCGCTCAAAGCTAAGTTAGGGAAACCACTGGGTTATACGATGTCCCCTCTTGACGCGCGCTTCACCACCGTTCGCTTGAAGGAGTCTAATATGGGCAATTTCATCTGCGATCTCATGCGAACTCACTACGGAGGTGACTGCTGTCTCATAGCGTCAGGTACCATCCGCGGCGATCAAATATATCCACCTGGTGTTTTGAAAGCAAGAGACATCATGAACTGCTTCCCCTTCGAAGACCCATGCGTCGTCCTCAAAGTAAACGGCCAAGCCATCCTCGACGCAATCGAGAACTCTGTCTCCCTCTACCCCGCACTCGAAGGTCGTTTTCCTCAAGTCTCAAACATCGAGTTTGAGTTTGATCCAAGCGGACCAGCAAATTCGCGAGTTCGTTGGGTCAATATTGCTGGTCAGCCACTAGACAAGGAGAAATTATATGTTCTCGTCACGAGAGGATATATGGGGAGAGGTAAAGATGGATTCGACTCCCTGCTTGTCAAGTCTGAAGGCGGGGATGCGGAAGAGATTGTATCTGAAGAAAATGGAATCCTGATCAGCATGATCATCAGACAGTATTTCATGAGTCTCAAGATCCTCGGGAAATGGAAGAACTGGGGCAAGGGGATGGATAGACACTGGAAAGGCATCCAAGATTCCATGCACGACGTCCATCCAGTCGTCGACCCGAGCAAGTCTAGCAATACCGAGCATCACCCTCATGCCACACTTGATGACTCTGATGACGATTCGGACGATGCGAATGCGGGCCTAGCTAAGCATCACGCTGCTGATGAAACGGATAAACACGAGCGCCAGATTCAACTTGCGAGGAAAGTTACCAGGAAGTGGAGACGGCTTGCAGGATTGAAGGGCTCGTCGGAGTGTTGTGATGCCATTCAGGAGTTTAGTATCGATTGGACGAGAGTGAGTTCTCTTCGTATATCTGGCGAATGTGAGTTCAGGAGTGTTCACTAACTTTTGATAGGCTATTGCACCTCGGTTGGAAGGGAGGATTAAAATAGTTTCTGCGGGGGTACTGTGAATGGGAAGTAAGATAGTGAGGTCGAGGCAGACGAAGTAAACAAAAGCTTTAGACAAGGGGCAGGAACTTAGGCCTAAACAGGTTGACTTGGATGACTAAGGCGAGCGGACTCATATGCCCATCCTTCAAGAATAGAGAATGGATTATGTTATTCGCAACAATTACAGGTACATGTCGCACCTCTGACACTTCACATCAAGTCTCATCGATCTTTGGCAATTTCTATCCGGAGGTTTGTTTTATAAGAAAAAAATGCATTACTTCAAAACTACGAAATCAAAATCAAAATATCACCTCATCTGGGCAACCAAGACAACACAACAACCCCCTCGACTCAACGAACCTCCACAAGCTATATCCCATTCACCGCTCAGGGCCGGGGCGCAGTTGACGATCTAGTCACAGCGAGCGCCTCAATGGCCAGCTTTTCGAGATACCACGGGCAAAACTCGACGTCTCGATATTGTGGCTGCGCTTCGACGGGGCAATTCAGATACTGGCTGGGGTTCGTCCTCAACTTATCGCACCATCTTAATGCACCGTTGTTCGAAACGTGATTTCTGCATTTATGGTGGACTGGGTACACAATTTTTTTCTTTCTTCTTCTTTTTCCGTCGGCGTTGTGGTTTGTGAGTTGGAAAGTAAATGGAAGGAAGGAGCGATGGCTTTTCTTGGGTGTGTTTTGATGTAGTGGGATGGACTGGCGTTGTTTATATATTGATTTTTTTTGGGGGGGGGGGAGACTTATTGTTTTGTCATTGATCGGAATTGAGGTTCGTTGTTAGGTACAAAAGACGAGAAAGGCTTGAGACTTGACTTTATAAATTGAATCGGAGCTGCTCTTGTTTGTAATAACCATTCAAATTGTACGTTCATATTGTATCCTGAGCTATAAAGAGATATAATAAAGAAATCTTAGTTGAATCGATTTCGCGATTCGGTCTTTTGTGGGATCTGGTTCGGGGAGAAAGGAAAAAGGCCTTTGTATTCATTGCTTTTTGTCGCATTAGACGAATTTTTTGAGTGAGTTGGTCGAGTCGCGTGGATGGCAGTTCATTGAAGCTGGGAACAAGTCATATCGGCTAAGGAAGTGCGGCTTCTATAAGTATTGCTCGCGAAGGCATCCATTCCCCGCGAAAGAGAAATCGACATTGCCCTCCACACAGTTCGAGTCCTACACTATCCATCCCATCAAAATTACCTCTCCAAACTTTTTCTCCTCCAGTCTTGAGAAGCACGACAAAGCACGGTGAACACCAAGAATTCCCTCGTACCTAGTCACCAACAAGAAAACCGACTTCACCATGTGCATCGAGGCAGTACGCCAGTATACATGCGGCTGCGAAGAACTCGAGGAGATAAACTTCTGCGAGTTCCTCCTCCAGCGGCAGTCCAGCCTAAAAATGGCCACTTTTCCAACGGCGAAAAAACAAGACTCGATGTCGTCCCGGCCGAGGTGTATGAAGAATGCGAGGAGTGCACCGCGTTGGCGGAGCAGTTGATGATCGCTCAAGCTAAGGCTGCGAGTCTGAAGGGGGGTGGAAACAAGGGCAAAGTTCGGAAGGCTAAGGCTGGAGATACGACAAAGGCTGTGGCTAGCAATGAGAATGGCGGTGAGGGAGGTGGTGAGGGAGGTGCTACAGGCTGGGGACAGGCTGTGGTTGGGCGTGGAGGTCAGCGTCAGCGCGATAAAAAGTGGTAGTTGGGTGATTTGCATATTGGCTTTTGGATGACTGGAGACATGGTGACTGATGCGAGTCTTGCAAGTCCAGGAAGCATGGGAATGGGAGTCAGTGCTATAGTTAGGCACTCTGAGCAGCAGTATCAAGGTCCAAAAGTTTTGCAACAGGGTAGAGAGATATCAACAAGAAATGCATCTTCACGTAATATCTTACATTTGTGCTCCATTAACTTGAGAATTTTGTTGTAGCGGTTGTACCCTTGGCCTTTGGTGGTCAAATTTCGCATGAAGAGCTGCCCGGTTTGCTATCGTCAGTTATAAATTGTATCGTCTAGGAATTGTATCACAGTCCCTTAGTCTCATTCATATTCTCATGTCCGTTCCTACTTTTAGAGTGCCTGATGGCAACCCACAACCTAAGTTCTCTCTCGAAAATTAAACTTCAAATAGCTAACCAGGATCGACTACATCTAACCTAGTCAAAATTTTACAGTATTTCCTGTGAGTTTCTACAAGCGACAAGATAGTATAGCCAGTGCCATGGTTGCTTTGCTTATTGGGGCCAAACGGAGCGGTTAATTACTGGCAGAATGTCAACATGGCAGAATAAGCGAAACGAATTCGGAGGTCACCTAGGCCCCACTTGGGTGGATAACGGGAAGAGGCCACAGAGGACCTTAATAGTCGGTGCACCTACTTTAATCCTGCGGGCCCTGTCTCACAGTCGGGGAAAGCAAGTGTTTCCGTTGATTTGTCAACATTGCTAGAGCTCGGCTCGCCTGAAGTGGAACTACACTGCCACTTGAGCGAGAAGCCGACTCAATAACAGCAGGATATTTAAAGTTGAGATTCTAGCACCCACGGGGCAAACTACAGTAATCACCAGACCGAAAACAAGGGCTTCGGCAATTACCAACGGCACCCGTCGCATTGAACAACAAGTTCTCTTCTTTTGTTGGAACCCCGCGGTGATGGATTATTGATGCGGGGTATTTTGAAACGGACCGTGGCTATCAAGTGGGCTAGACATGACAACCGAGAGCCGAGCCAATCGACGTGGGAATTTTCAGCGCCACCAAGAGCTGTGGTATACTTATTTAGATCATGCAAAGGATTGCCCCTCTAGAAGCTGAGAAGGTATTTCTCCTACAATAAATTAATTTCCCCCTCTATTCTTGTAAACTAACTGAATCCAAAGAACAAATCATTTCATACAACAACATATCTTTCATAAACCGTCAAGATGAGTCCTTCTGCAACAAACGGCCACGGTGCTCATGGAGCTTCGTCAAAGGTCACTCCTCTGTCATGGGACACCTTCTCCAACACCATTGATGGAAAGGCAGACAATGGGAAGAACAGTCGCCACGGAATCAACCCCGCCACTGAGGAGAACAGCTCAACAGTACCTGTAGCTACCAAGGACGATGTCGACAGAGCAATGGTGGCTGCCCAGAAGGCATTCAAGACTTGGGCTGCTGTCCCATATGCAGAGCGCCAGAAGGCCGTGCTTGCTTATGCAGATGCTCTCGAAGCCGAGAAGGACGGATTTGCAAAGCTTCTTACTAAAGAGCAAGGAAAGCCGGTAAGGCATTTCCCTTCACAGGTACTGTATAGTATTGTGCATAGTACTGAATTGCTGCAGATAATGTTCGCACAGATGGAGATTGACGCAGCGGTATCTTGGCTTCGAGGAGCCGCAAGCCATGAACTTCCCGAAGAGCGACTAGAAGATGACGAGAAGACCATCCTCGTTCGATACACCCCACTCGGAGTAGCCGTGGGTATTGTCCCATGGAACTTCCCAATTCTGCTTGCATGCGGCAAGATTGGAATGTCTATCGTAACAGGTAACCCCATTATCATCAAGCCCTCGCCATTCACTCCAGCCGGTGGCCTGAAGCTAGTTGAACTGGGTCAACAAGTCTTCCCCCCAGGTGTACTTCAGGGTCTTTCTGGAGATGACAATCTCGGCATTTGGCTCACTGAGCATCCTACCCCCGCGAAGATCAGTTTCACTGGCTCGACTGAGACGGGTAAGAAAGTCATGGCGTCTGCAAGCAAGACCTTGAAGCGTGTGACCCTCGAGCTTGGTGGGAAGGACCCTGCTATCATTTTGGACGACGTCAACATTGAGGAAGTTGCTGCGAAGGTAGGATTCTAATCATTAGAACGTATGGGAAATCGTTGACACTGCGGATAGATTGCCACTTATGCATTCTTGAACTCCGGCCAGGTAAATCACAAGCATTTTCCGAAAGGGAGTTTACAGCAAGCTGACATGAAATAGATCTGTATCGCCATCAAACGAATTTACGTGCACGAGAAAATCATCGACGAGTTCCGAGACGCTATGGTTAGGTACACAAAAACGCTCAAGCTTGGAGAAGGGAATGAGGAAGGGGTATTCTTGGGCCCGATCCAGAACAAGATGCAATACGACCGAGTCAAGACCTTCTTCCAAGACGCCGAGAGCGAGAAGATGAATATCGCAGTCGGAGGATTTAACCCAACTGGCAAAGGCTACTACATCACACCCACGATCGTCGATCGACCAGCTGAGAATTCTAGACTTGTCGTCGAGGAACCATTCGGTATGTCTGGCCAAACTGGCATTTAATTGACGTCGTGAGTGCTAACACGCCACTAATAGGTCCTATCGTCCCACTCCTGAGCTTCAGCACGGACGATGAAGCTATCGAGAAGGCTAACAACACCTTCTATGGTCTCGGAGGATCAATCTGGTCATCTAATCTCGAACGCGCAAACAAGATGGCTCTCAAGATCGAGGCCGGCACCGTATGGGTCAACACTCACACAGACTTAGATCCTCGTGTGCCATTCGGTGGTCATAAGCACTCTGGTATGGGCGCTGAGAACGGAATGGCAGGACTAAAGTCCTACTGCAACTCGCAGACTCTGTTCTTGAGGAAGAAGTGAGGTGGAGGATTACCGCTCTTGTTGTTTCCGGCCAGGCAATGGAGTTGAACTTGTAGCTGTATCTGTAGCATTGAATATATCATTTTTGAAGTCCTGTTAGATTTGAGTCGAGTGAACAAATGTTCCTCGGCTACTGGACTTGTTGATGCCGTGCCTTGGTACCTGTCGTCAACGCGTCTAATGGCGCCAGATTGCCGCATTGCCGCCTGCCTACTCCCCTGCATCGAAGAGAATCGGAACTCTTCAATGAATTAGTAACTAAAATTCTTGATGGCTTCAACATATTGCAAACCCCGAAGCTTCTGGTTTATGCGCTCATGAGTACCGCTTTCAGCGGCGGTGCCCACCCACAAGTCCGGTTCATGAACGACAAACTGACCGGCACCTCTGCGTTTGCAGATTTGCTCCGAATTATCATGATGGACGATTTCCGTGCAGTAGTTTGTGATAGAATCTTTGTTACTTGCTATTCTGAGAGTATTGTGGGCTTTGTCCTCCGTTGTTAGGTTGAGAGGAAGGAGACGTTGGGCATTGGAAATGTCTTTGGTGGTTATGAGAGGGATATATATTTTAGGTTAGGGAAGGGCAGCTGAGGTAGTTCAGGAAGGATATGATGTGGTACTGGTGAAGATACGATATTAACTCTGGAAGCCAAAGTTTCTGACACCTCTCTTACGGAGGCCTGCCGCTTTCGTTTTTAAGACTGAAGGAGGGAAAGTGTGTTGGTCAGGAGTCGACGAGCCCGCTCAGATTCAGTCCTGGGATTTCATTAACTGCTGAATCAAAAATTGATATCTGAGGGGAAGCGCTAAAATCTCACAGGTCTCGCTCGCTGTAGCTCACTCGCCTCAATATCGAAAGTTTAGGCAATTCGCCTCTCTCTTCCTAGTACTTGATCAAAACACAATGCTACTTCCCCGCATCCCCGCAGCCACTATTGTTTTTCTCGTCAATTGAGGCAGTTGGGTATTTCCCAATTGTTTCTGTACGCAATTCGACCATTTCTGAGCTGCCACATTCTATCTAGCAGAGATGGTCCCCAGCCGCGAGAAGCGTTCGAAGAATTATGCCTGTCTCCTTGATTATCAAGAAAGAGGACCAAGAGATCTTGGCGACTTCTTCTAAAGCCGTTTGTGGCCGCTATTTTTCGGTTGCAAGAGATGTCCACTTCTCATTCATCCCCCGTCCTCAGACACCTCGGCTCGAGTCTTGTTGACTTTCAGGTCTCTGGCAAGATTAATCATTTTACATACTGACAAATTACGCCCACAACCGAGGAAGTTTTCGAGATTGCATGAGTTTGATCAGACCGCCGAGATTTAGACGGCCTTCAGAGGAACTCGCACAATCACACTCACTCACCTGATTTTCTCGTTATCGAGGAAAGGAAGCGGTCTTCCACGCCCAGGCGCGATTCCAACTTGAGAATATCGCCAAGGAGCCAAGTTCTCCAAGACATCAAATTTAGCATGCCACGACCTCCACAAAGCTTGCTGACACCACCTCTCCTTCCCACTTCATCTTCGCTCACCACCCGCAGCGGCTCAAGAACAACAAAAACGTGCCATGACAGATCATGGAATGAATGCCTGCAGTGGGACAGGCACGTCTCGCGTTGAATACGACTTTTCCAATTCCTTGCCAACAAATGCCTCGACGGGCCAGTTTAAAAGGAGACGGGCTTTCCGCACTGAGGGACCAGGTTCGCTCTGTCAGCCAATGATTCTGGGGTGGCATTACGCAATTGCCGGCCTCCGGGAAACCCCAGAAGCCCCGTTTATTTACTTTTTTTCTCCCGATTTTCAGGGGGGAGGGGCAAGGTTCTCTCTCTTTTGGAACATTACTCTGTGCTGCGTTATGTCAGGTACTTGCCACTGTTCTGGAAGTCAATAATGATATCGGAATCGGCCATCAGGAGTGACTTTATTCTGGAAGCTTTCGATATCCAGGGGTCTCGGCTTATGAAACGAAATATCATGGCCATGCATGGAAGTTTCTTTGCTTGCTAACCCGCCCTCAGTTGGATGTTCCCTTCGCTTTAGAGCAACGGCCCGAATGTTCCGAGCTTGAATCCTTAGCCAGGCCATCGCAGACAGATAGGCAGGAGCATTGTTACATTTGTGGCGTTTATGGGATTGTAATTTTATGGTTGCATCAGATTTCGTTTAACCTCAACTTCCTCAAGCCACTTCGGTGGAACTTTTTCCTAATCGGGCATCGCGAGCGAGTACTGACCTGCCTCCTCAAGGATTTGAATGATCTCTGATGCGGCCAAGCTCCCCGATGCCATGCATTGTGCGGCGACATTCCGGACGATCGTGGCGGTTAAGGCGTAACGCCCCCCACCGGATTTGGAACTATAAATTTAACAGGCTATCGGCAAGGATTTGATATCCCTTCCGGATGTATGGTTGGTCCAACTGATTTCAAGTGCATCTTATCAATGACACGCTTCAACTCCAAATACCCGTGGCCAGGCTTGCCAGGGTCCAGAATATTCAAATGTTTACGTCGAATCAAGACCCCCAATCTTATCTACTGGCCTTGACGGTCAGGTAGTTTTTACTGTCAAACTCTTCCAGAACCATGTCCAGACCTTGGGGAAACGACTTAAGCGAGGCTGATCGAATGGTGTAATCGGCTACCAGAGGCAATTTAAGTTTGGCTCTGGCCCGAACGTGACAGGAGTTTAGCTTTAATAGGAAGGAGAGTGTTTCGCATACACCGAAGCTTTGAGCTAAGATTCGTGCCAACCCAATTAGATGCTTGTTGTTGCTTGTGTGGAACATCGCGGGCACGACGTGATCGACAGTCACCAGCTGTGGCCGACTCGATCTCATCGCAGGAATCACATCTATCTTTTAGGAAGGTGGTTGTTTCAACCACCAGATGCAAAGCTTCGAAGCTGAATGCCATATTAGCCATATAACTCCTCCCATGCTTCCTCCTGTTGAGAGTACTTTGATACTCCAGTCTTCAAGCTCAGCAGAAGTGCTCTACTGACTTTACAATGGGTACGTGAAACTCCTCAAGCTCAACCCCTCTGTCAACTACTGGAAATAGAACAATACTAACATAGGTCCAGCGGACGCGAAGACAGTCGATGCCCAATTTACCATCGGTGCAGACAGCCATATTGCTATCGACCAGCCAGGAGCCATGATCCACGCAGATACCAAAGCCGAGTCTGTCGCTGCCGGAATGGAAGGAGATTACGATGGGAAACCAACTCCTGAGGAACTTGGCACTCTCCGTCGAGTGGCTGGCAAGATCCCATACACCGCATATGTCCTCTGTTTCGCCGAGTTCTGCGAACGTGGATCCTACTACTCATCGGTCGGTGTCATTTCGAACTTTGTCAACAGGAAGCTTCCAGCTGGCGGGAATGGTTACGGTGCACCACCAAAGGGATCTCAATCTACTGCTGGAGCTTTGGGACTTGGTACAGTCAAGGCAACTGCCGTCAGTCAGTCCTTCAAGATGCTTGTCTACTGTCTCCCAGTTATCTTTGGTTATATCGCCGATACGTACACTGGTCGATTTAAGCTCATCTGCTACGGAGTCGGTGTTTTTGGTGTTGCACACGCCCTCATGATTGCCTCTGGTGCCCCCTCGCTGCTTCAACATGGACACTCTGCCGCTCCCTACTTGATCTCCCTATATGTGCTCGCTATTGGTGCCGGTAAGTCATATGCAAGTTTCAATGATGAAACGTTAACTAATCAACCCTTTAGCCATGTTCAAACCCTGCGTATCGCCAACCCTTCTCGATCAAATCGAAGAGACAAAGCCAACTGTCAAGACACTCAAGTCTGGAGAGAGAGTCATCATCGATCCCGAATCCACGACTGAGCGAGTTGTGCTCTGGTTTTACCTTCTCATCAACGTCGGTGGCTTCTTGGGAGTTCCAGGTAGTTACTTGGCCAAGAATGTCGGATGGATGGCCACCTTTGCTTTGCCAATGGGCATCTATGTACCATTGCCATTTGTCCTTTGGTACCTACACAAGAGACTCATCCTCTACCCACCAGGAGGAAGTGATCTGTTCAACTGCTTCAAGGTCCTCGGCATCTGCCTTAAGAGCAACTTCAAGAGATTCGGCCGCCACGGTTTCTGGGAAGCTGCCAAGCCATCTGTATTGGCCGCAAACGGCAGCTCCAAAA
This sequence comes from Cadophora sp. M221, assembly GCA_017366145.1. Lineage (NCBI taxonomy): Eukaryota > Fungi > Ascomycota > Leotiomycetes > Helotiales > Ploettnerulaceae > Cadophora > Cadophora sp. M221. Next base: position 27,457 of record JAFJYG010000377.1, read on the forward strand.
CTGTCCCATGGAACGACCAGTTTGTTGACGACGTTCGCCGTACTTTCCAGGCCACTGGCATGTTCTGTTTCTTCCCCATCCAATATATCAACGATAACGGTCTCGGCATATCTGCTGATGCCCTATCAACGATGCTCCGAACTGATGGGCAGCCAAACGACCTGATCAGCAACTTCAACTCCTTGTCAATCATTATTATGGCGCCTGTTTTGAACTACCTCCTATACCCTTATCTCCGCTCGAAACACATCCACTTCGGGCCTGTCGCTCGTATCACATTTGGTCTTTTCCTCTCTGCCGTCGGTGCTGTTGGATACACAGTGTTGAACTAGTAAGTCCTCAGCCATTCTGAATCTACACCGACATAAATACTAACCCACCATTTCAGCTATGCCTATAAGATCGGTCCTTGTGGTCACCACGGTTCGAGCAGTTCCTGCGTCGATGCAAATGACAACTCTTTAGTCGCAAACATCAGCATCTGGTGGATGGCAATCCCATACGCTCTCGGCGGTATCTCAGAGTTATTCGTGAACGTACCAGCCTATGGTCTCGCCTACTCGCGGGCTCCCAAGAACATGCGAAGCTTAGTCACTGCTCTCAACTTATTCAGCACCGGTATCGCTTATGCTCTCGGTCTCGCATTCGCTGGTATCATCAAGGATCCTTTCTTGACTTGGGATTTGGGTGCGCCTGCGATCATTGGTTTCGTCGCTTCTGCCTTGTTCTACTACCTGTTCAGACACATTGATGAGGAGGAGTATGTTCTCAGCACTAATGACGATTATCATCTCCAGCACCAGTCGGATAGCTCAATTGCTGGCACGGAAGTTAACGAGAAGACGGTCAATGCAGACAGCACAAAGGCGGTTTAGATGAGCCGGTGGTTAGAGTGGTGGATACAAGTATTAGGATATATTATATGATAATAACAAAAGCAGATGGCATTGTAATAATACAATTGAACATACCGGTTTCTAGTTCCATGATTCGTGATGATAAGTGCCGAGCCATCTCAATCCAATATTAATCCCAAGATGTAACATCGCTTAGCACCATGTCTTCTCGAATTCTGACCTCCTTGCTTCGTTTTATTTGGTATTGCCTTTATTCATACTTTCACCATCTCGTATCTACATGCCAGTATCTCACGGCAATTACGACTGGATGAACGCCTGTAGATTCGTATCTAAGCGTAGCGCATTGGTACTAGTAGGCCATAGGTTCCCCTCACTCGCAACTGGTTTTACCCCGGATTGCCCGCGCCAAGTACAAGGAACAGACGAACATCGGCCAATTATGCCCAGATCAACTTAGTGTTGCGAGCTTCGAGGCGCCGCCACGAAGGATTAACCTGCTCAACTCTACCTAGTTTGGGGATCGTTCCCGTTAGCAGGACAAGAAAGCTCCAGAAAATACACCTCGGCACCTCGCAAGCTGCTCGGTCGTCTGATTTTATTTGTTGTCGTCATTGGCATATCAGTTCAAGGACCGAGGATATAAGATGAAGAGTTTCCGCGTCATGTTTTCGGTGCGGACAAGTTTACCTTGACTTCACTGTCGCTACGATGGCAATCTATATGCACTTTCTTGGCTTGGCACTAGTTGTGGCGGGCATCGCTCAAGCTGCTGACAACTGGACTGTGGGACAAGTTGTTGATACAAGCAGTGGTTCAGTTACTGGTCATGCTGCCTCTGTCAATGCGGAGGTTTCTGAGTATTTGGGGATTCCATTCGCACAACCGCCAGTCGGCAATCTCAGGTGGACGGCACCTCAAGCGTACAACAGTACAGGTGCAATAAACGGCACGGATTATGTATGTCTCTCTTCCCATGCTCCAAGGTCAGAGATCTCCGGTAGTATCAGTCAATCGAGAGCCTCTCAGACTAACTCTCTGCCAGGGATTCTCCTGCCCAGCTGGTGCTCAAGTCTCTCCAAACTTTGCCGCCATCCAGGCTGCAAACGTTACAAGCAGCGGTCTCCAAATCCTTGCCTCACTTGGCCAAATCGGCGACAAGTTCAGCGAAGATTGCCTCACGCTAAACATTTGGACTAAACCCCAAGCTGGCGAGTCGAAGAAAGCCGTGCTGGTTTGGATATACGGCGGAGGATTCACAACAGGAAACAGTGACAACCCTGCATACAACGGTCAATACATCGTCGAGGATGAAGATGTCGTTCTAGTCTCTTTCAACTACCGCCTGAATGTCTTTGGATTCCCGGGGTATACCAACGGAACCAAGAACTTAGGACTTTTGGACCAACGACTCGCGGTCGAGTGGGTACGAGACAACATCGAAAAATTTGGGGGTGATCCTTCAAGGATTACTCTCTTTGGACAATCTGCTGGAAGTGCTTCCGTGGATTACCACACTTTCGCATGGGCCGACGATCCGATTGCACACAGCTTCATCGAGCAGAGTGGTTCGGTTCTTGGACCCGGTGGAGGACTCGGTGCTATTTCAGCGAATACTGCTGCGGGGTATTGGTACGCTGCAGCGACTGTTCTGGATTGCGGCGACAAATCTACAGAAAAAGACAAGCTTCTCGCTTGCATGAAAAGCAAATCGTACGAAGAAATCCTCAAAGCTATTGCACAGGGTGCGGAGGGGAGTGCTATTGCCGCCAGTTTTGGGCCCACTGTGGACGACAAAGTCGTCTTCTCGAATTACACGCAACTCGCTATTCAAGGCAAATTTTCAAAGCTGCCTCTCCTGCTGGGTAGCACGGACTACGAAGCAGGGCTCTTTCGCGTATTGGACAGCTTCAGGAATGAGACTAAGTCAGATGCCTATTATGGCGCGTTCAACGATCTGGGTTTTGTCTGTCCAGGTGCTCAGCGTGCCGCTTACTCGATTGCGAGTGATGTCCCGACATGGCGATACAGATGGTTTGGCGCGTTCCCAAATACTCAACTCACTACCGTCCCTTATTCCGGAGCGTGGCACGCAAGCGAACTTCCAGTTCTGTTCAATAATCCGCCATCTGGAGGAGGCATCCCGAATGATACGGAGGCCGAGATCGCAATCGGATCGTATATACGTGGAGCATGGGCGACGTTTGCAAAGAATCCAGCCGATGGACTCAGTTCATACGAGGGTGGTTGGCCGCAATATGTCCCAGGAGAGAATACTCTTGTTAGATTGGCGTACCAGAACATGACGGGTGCTAATCTAGCTTTGGGTACCATGTATGATGGTGGATGCAAGACTAACTTTGCTGGAGGGAATGGTACTGCGGGAAATTCCACTGGTTCTGGGACGCTAACGTCGTCTGCCTCTCCTTCTTCTGGTAGCTCGGCACCCACTACGGTTGTGACGAGCGGTGCGAACGGCTTGAGCTCTTTGATGTCGGGGACGTTTGTTTTGGTTGGAATGATGGTGGTTGTATACTCGTGAGGGGGGGATGGGATGAATCAAAATGAAATATTTATTCTATAACAAAGCATATACCATATAAAACCCCACTCGCGCAAATGAACAGGTACTTACCTGCTGCTTATCGGAGAGAGCCTGTGATATTCATGAATACTCTGCAGGAACAAAAAGCTTAGCGAGCAGAAAAGGGGTTGGCGAAGTTCCAAGATCTTTAGCGAGCTGCGGGCCGTCGCCCCTAAATTTACAGTGTTAAGACGGCGCAAAGCCCCCAAATTCACAAACAATTGTTGCAAAAGGGGTTTAGCGAATCTTGATAATTGAATGGATTAGATGTATTGATACGAGAGGAAGTGAGGTTTAACATGGATAGAAAAGTAGCTGATTCGTAATTGCAGTGAGAAGGCGAGGGTCTTGGAGTCTACAATACTGATCCAACGATTTTATTCCATGTAAAGCACCATCATCATCCACCCACATCCCAAAAAAACCATTCAAAAAAATCATCGAAATACGGACATGAGAAACATCTAAGACGCTCCGGAAGCGTCAGCTCCCTCCTGTCTGCAGTAGTAGTTCCACTCGTCACCACCAATGTGCTTGGCGTTGGATCTGCAGACGATGTTCTCAGCACCATTGGTGCTCTATATGCTCGTTAGTAGATGATTCGGATTCAAGAATAAAAGCCAATGAAGTGCGGTGCAAACATACCATGACGCAGTCTGGGCAGGTATCCCACTGCTTGGTGCCAGTGTTGCGGGCCTTGTAGCGAGCGCATGCCTTTGCGGTCACATCATCTCTCTACTTGTTGGTTAGAAAGTAGCTTTACATGATATATTTCAAGGCTGGAGACTTACGTCGGTGGTGGACTCTCCAATCTTGAAGTTCTGGGCTGGGACAATGTCATAGCACCAAGCGATGTTGTGCAAATCGGCGAGAGCGCTGGTTTGGTTGTTAGCCAGATGAATTGGTGATGAGAGTAGCAATAGACTTACCCTGGGGCAGCAGCCAAGATGGCAATGAAGACGGCGGAGAATTGCATGTTGATTGAGGGGACCGGTTCCTGTTAGAAATAATGTGAAGATTTGAAGTGACTGTGATGTTGTGGAGTGAATGTGGTGGATGGTGATGAGGGTGAAGAACTGATTTAGGGAGTAGTATTGACCTCTTTATATAAAATACTGAGCTGTTTGCATTGAGCTTAGATTGACCGAAGCCATCTCGTGTTCCTCTGGTCAAGCAGCAAGTACCATGACCTCTGACTCTTGTCAACTCCACTGTTCCCCAGAGTGAATGCTAAAAGATGGATCTTTCACGATATTTCATGATACAGCAATTTCTTCTGAGTCGGAATCGATCGTCCCTCTGCTGCCAAATCTAGGTGATTGGTCGGTGAATCAAAGCACAACACTGGTATAATTCCTCCCTCCAGACCCACCAACCAGGTCTCAGGCTTCACTTAAGCTTCGAGCCAGATTGAAATAAGGTAGATCTCACAGCTTTTTCTGGAAGGTCCAAAAACTTCATGACAGAATTTAATCTGAACATCTTCAGATAGGAGAGCAAGAATTTTAGCGAGCTTCTCCCGGACTCGGATCCCTGCCGCCGTTCTCATTCTGATACCTCGCGAGTCACGACAACTTGCTCACGTGGGTAGTTGATTGACACAGGTAACTGCTCAGCGAACCCACCATCACTATAGTAGTGGGGTTCATTTACATTTGAGAGAGCTTTTGGTACCTGACAAGACAAGGTCCATCCTTCGGGATATTCAGATGGCATGCAACCTCAGATTAACCTTAAACCCAAGTAGATTTAACAACGGCGAGCAGAGGCTGAGGAGTGAGATAAGATTTGTTTCGTGGCTTAATCGAGACTGCCCAGAGATTTTAAAGTTTGGACAACAAGATGATGAGATGAATCACGAATCGAGAAGGTTTTTAAGCATTGAAATGGCCCCCACATCTTCGGTATTCCCCTCATGGGAAAATTCCGGCTTAGCGATCAGATGTAAGATTGTGATACAGTTTGAGAAAGATTGATTGGACAGTTTCTTTTTTGAGGTAAGGAGACTGATATATGAATGAGGCACTGCTGGGAGACAAGACCGAGCGACTTACTTATAATGATGGGTTTTGGTTTTAGGCTCTGCTCTCCTCACTTGTTGTTGTGCTTTCAAGTGGATAGTGGAGATTGAGGAGATGTAAATGATTTCGATCGGCGCTTGCACCTTGGCGGTGTATGTTCAATTCTCCACGGTCATCGCTGCAATAGCCTAAGCTTTCTCTCAGTCTTCAGTTATATCATTTCGGTACGAGATGAGTCCCAGGAAACCGGTTTGGTTGACTTCGGATGTGTTGCGAGGCAACAGGCGAGTCAGCCACCACTTGGTAATTCCAAAGCCCGAGTAGTGTTCGAGTCACGCTGCTAGTTCCGAATGACCACGGGTACTCCTTAGAGTGTTTCAGTCCAGCCAATGTTTACTGATCAGAATCCTTTCCAAAAATAAAAATAAAAGACCAAGTATCAATGAGTCGAGAACACCGGCAAGGTCACAATAAGATCTGAATTTAATAATCTTCACGATCAACATGAGTAAACACCAGAAGTCTCCTTCCGGGAACTCAAATTTTCTTCTTGAGTAAAACAGGATCAGACATAGATTGGTTGACGAAAGGTGGCGTGTACTCCCTCGACGACTCAGGTACTTCACTTTAGCTGTTGCAAAGAACGCAAAAGTCACATTGATGACATTGCGTGTATTTCTACTATGACGAAATCGAAAGAATGAGATGACGATAGCGAGGGGCGGGAGGCCACACGCCTCGATTCAGAGAGGTGGAATTGGCCGAAAGCACCTCCAGTCAGCTTACAATCTGCTTATAATCTAGTTGATTCTTGATTCTAAAGCTTTCCTTTTTTGAGTGTCTTGGAATTGTCATCCTGCTACCCGTAAAGGGATGACCTGCTTCAGAAACACAAATATTTTTCAAAGTTCTTCTCCTCCCCAGACTTTGAATAAATAAGTTCAATCCTTGACTTAATGGAGACACCTACACGTCAGCGATCCAGAACTATGTTCGCTTCACAGAATCCACTCGGCCTTTTCTTTCTATATGCAAAATCTTGAAAAGGCGGCGGGGTTGAACCACTATGGGCCCAATGGTCATCATTCTGAAGAATTAATCATACAAAATGTGTTTTATACCGAGCTCGCTCCGGAAATGCGAATAATCTCGTCATCTCTCAAGGATAGCAATGCGTTCTATATTTTCAACAACTGTAAATAACATCTAGGCGCTCAAAATAGGTCAAGAGTCCGACTCCGACTCAAGACTGAAGCCCTTCTCTAAGACGAAGTCTAGTTCTAAATCTAAACATCTAACAACTCAACACCTTTTGTAAATGCACTTTAATCACATCACCAACGGCATTGACATGCGGTGCCTTCACAACCGAAAAATGGTTTCCGCTCACCATATTGCATTCCACCTTCCGTCCCACCAACTTGTCCCACCCCGCTGGACCATAGTCACTCCTCACTCCAAAAAGCCAATTCCGAGCTTCGTTAGCAATGTCGTTGTCACTCAAGTTCACACCAATTTTCTTCTCTTCACTCAAACCCTCCAACATGCCATCTTTCGCCCAGACAGCAACCACATTCTCGATATTCGCATCCTTAGCTAGAGGAACCGGCTCGAAATGCTCCAGCATTCTCACACTAGCCAGGAAATGCTGTCTCGTTTCCTCTGGTATACCTTTGCCACTTTTGTCCATTCCGTCAAACAAACCTGCATTCTCGAGGATATCAAGAGTCGGAGCTGGAAGCGGCGGAAGGGTGCGCGGACATGGACTGTCGATGAACATGAGCATTTGGATTTTCTCGCCTGCGTCCAAGAGCTGATGTGCAACTTCGTAGGCGAATATTCCACCCATAGACCAGCCTACTAGGAGATAGGGCCCCTGGGGTTGAAGTCTTCGGATCTCTTCGATGAAGATGGAAGCGACGGTCTCGAATGGTAGGGTGTAGCTCTCGGCACATTTGTAGAATGGGGAGAAGAGGGCGTAAACCGGTAAGGACTTCGAAATTGATGGAAGATCGATGTAGGAAAGTGCTGAGCCCGAACCATCTGGGAGAAGAAAGACTGCCGTCGATCCGGGAGAAGGAATGCCCTGGAGCAGAATGGATTTGCTCTTGAAAGGCGACAGAAGCTTCGTAGCCACAGCTTTCAACTCGGGTATGTGCGTCTGGGTGTATTTTTGAAGATCCCCAAATGTCTTGTACTCAGAGAAGAAGGATGATGGAAGGCTCACGCCTGTCAATTCTCGAAGGGAGCTGAGAACAGCTATGCTCAGGAGCGAGTCAAGGCCAAGATCCGAGAACTGGGCTGTCGGTCGCGCTTCACTTGGCTGGATACCCAATTCCTCAATAATAATCGACTTTAAAACCTCTTCAATATCATCACAGGGTGGTGTGTGGATGCTGATTGAGGAGCAAGCATCCAGAGACGAAGCATCCGAGAAAACGCTTCGCACTGTAGATGCACTCGATGCTCGTGACCTTGACTCTTCCAATTTCAGAGCAACCAGTTTGTGAGACACAAGAGGCGGGACTTGTGCCTGGAAAAATCTCTCAAGCTCGCCGACCGTGGAATATGTGGTGAATAAAGAGCTGGAAAGCTCCATCTGTGTCAACGTGCGCAATCGCTGCAGGATAGAAATTGTTAAAATAGAATCAATGCCCAGATCTGACCACTCTGCATCATCAAAAATTTCAGTCCGTTCAAGTCCGGCTTCTGAAAAAATGGTCTCCATGACTTGAGGTTGAGGTGGTGGAGGTGCATCAACCATCCGGCCCCTGGTTGCCACGGTATTCTGAGGCTGGACCGCACTGGCACGCTTGGTGTGGAAACTGACTCCAAGCAACGTCTGGAGCAAAGTGCGCTTCATTTCCTTAAATTTCAAACCAGCGACGACAGCAACAACTTCATGCTCATTGAACATGTAAACATTGCCAGAATAAACACCACTTTCAGAGGTCGATTGCATTCTGACATAGGTTCGGTATTGTTCTTTTTCCGATAATTGACCAAGGATCTTCATGCTCTTCCACCCATGAGAAATATAGACGTCATCTTGACCGCTTGGTGGGTTCACATTCAAGCAGAACCCGCCAATTTGGGCAAGACTGTCGATCCAATAAGGGCTATGGGTAAATACTCCGTCGTCAGTCGACGTTCTGAAGTTGAGGATAGCGGATGCTTCCGGAACATCACCACTCATGAAAGTCTCTTTCAAGGCTTGATACTCGTCAGAATAGTCGACTACTGCGTTGAATAGCTTGTATGCTATCTTCCGTGAAATGTTGTCAACATTATCGTTGCCGCTCCGCGCTTTTTCTTCTAGCTCTTTGCTCCTGGCTCGAATGAGATAAGCACTGCTGTTCCAATGTTCCATCATCTTTACGCCATCGCAAAGTGAGACTTGGCATCTGGCATGCTCTTTCCACTCCTGCCCAGTTTGCGAATGGAAAAATATCTTGACTGGCTCGGAAGGAGATTGCGTGGCGGTGACCCTGAAAATCTGCTTCTGTACGTCTTGCTTGACAATGAAAGGGCTGAATATTTCCATGTTTGAAAGATCCATTGGCGGGGTTGCCAATGATGGATCTTGTTGACGGAAAATATGCCTAGCAGCCGTGAATGCCATTTCTGCGTATATTGAGCTGTAAATGTTAGAACACACCTATTCAAGGAAGTCATAAAATGCATACCTAGGACAAAGCCCAACGCCAGAGACAACGTGACCGCGCGCCATGTGAGAAAGCTCCGGATAGCTGAAGTCACTTGTGAAAATGACTTTTGCTTCAGTTGAGAGGAATGACTGTTCCTCAATTTGTTGCAAACATGTTGAAGAGAAAGCCTGCGAAACCTCTGGTGCTTGGGAATGTTGAATTCCGTCTAATCGACTTCGGTAATCCAGCCAGTAATTCTTCGCATCGAAGCCATAGGATGGAAGCTCAGCCAATTGAAGAGCATGCTTATGCTCCTTGTGAAACTCCGTCCACTTGACATGGCATCCCTTTTGGTAGCTTCGCGCTATGTTCTTGGAGACCGTGGCCCAGCAGTCTTTGTCAGACTCGAGGGTGGGGAGTAGGTTCTCGAGAGGCGCATTCAATGATGCTTTGACAAATGATAAGCAGGTTGCTCCTGGGCCACACTCCATCCAAAGTGTTCGATTGTCAACGAGGGCATTAGCGGCGGAGGAAGTCAGCGCTGCTGGAAAGTTTACAAATTCTCTGGCTTGGCGACACAGATATTCAGGTCCAAACACTCCAGCTTCGATAATAACTTCTCCAAGTAGCGTCGAGGCCATTGGAATTTTTGGTTTGGCGAAGTTGATCCCGTTTGCGATCTCAAGAAACGGGGGCAAGATTGGCTCCATCTGCTTAGAGTGGAAGGAATAGGGAACTTCGAGGAGCTTAGTGACAACTCCTTGGGCCTCAAGCCTTTGCCGCAGCTTGGTAACCTCTTCAGAAGGTCCACTGACGACTGTGGAAGTAGGTCCATTGATGCATGCAACTTCCAAAGCAGTAGATCGGCAGCCAGAAAATGATTCTATGACTGAGTCCACCGGTAGTCTGATTGAAAGCATCGAGTGCGTAAACGGAACACAATTAATTTGCATCTGTTCCGCTCTTTTTGCCACCAAGTAAACCATGTCGCTAGTAGAGATAACGCCAGCAAAGCATAGCGCAGCATACTCTCCTAAACTATGGCCAACAACAACGCTGGGAACAATACCCCATGATTGCCAGAGCCGAGCAAGCGAGACCTCCACGGCAACAAGGCAAAGTTGATTCTGCGCAGGACTTGGAGATTCCCCGGAACTTCCTGTCAAGATGTCTAGGAAGGACGGTAGTTTCTGCTGGATGCACAAGAGCTCGCATTCTTCAATTCTGTCACGGAAGAATTGACAGGAGTCGTACAGGTTCTTCGCAATTCCCATTATTGCCGCTCCCTGACCAGGAAACGTGAAAGCAACTTTAGTGGTGTAGTTCGTCGATTTTTGTTCCTCCCATGTGTTGATATCCTTGTCCATTAACTTGCACAGTTCTCCAATATCTTTCACAGCGTACGACTTCCGAAGAGAATGGTGCATTCTTCGAGCGGTTGAGGTGTACGCAATATCAGGTAGAGAAGAATTGCAAGAATCGAGGAAATTCCGGAGGCGGGAGACATTTTCTCTGAGCGAGAACGGAGTCTTCGCAGAAATTGCAACAATATGGGCTGTTCTGGTATCTGCTCCAATTATTTGCGTATTTGGGCCATCTTCAAGAACCATACTTGTGTTGCCACCCTTCTCTGTGTCAGCGGCATCACGTTCATCGACTCGTTGAGGTGACTTACAGCTGCACTAAAGTTGTTTAACAATACTCTTCTCGTTCCCTGTTTTGAAAACTTTTGGGAGGATGCAATCTGGACATTGTATTTCGAAAATTTGGGAAGTTTTGGATTCATTTGACCCGTAACACCGATGTGTGGGACTACTTGCTCCTTCTTGAGCATCAGAAGCGTTTTAATCAACGACGAGATGCCAGCAGCCTAAGAATGTTAGCACATTTTCAATATTGAAGTCCACTACTTACAGCTTCCCCATGCCCAAGATTTGGCTTTATAGAGCCGATAATTAGGGGCCGAGATCGAGGCGTCTTCGCTAAAACACTCATCATTGATTTCGACTCCGCAACGTCGCCAGCCTGCGTTCCAGTTCCATGCAATTCGACATAATCTATATCTTCCGGCTCCACAGACGCTTGTACCAGCACTTCTCGAAACAGTTTCGCCTGAGTCTCAACGTGAGGATGTGTAATGGACACTGCTTGAGCGGAGTGATTTGTCGCGACAGCCTTGACAACAGCAAGTATATTATCTCGATTCGCCACTGCATCTTCCAGCCTCTTCAAGATGATCACACCAACGCCTTCGCCACGACAATAACCATCTGCTGAAACATCAAAGGTTTTGCACGATCCGGTGGGCGAGAGGAAACTGCCACGACTGAGACCAGCGTACATATTGCAACCAGTCAAAATATTCGATCCTCCAGCGACTGCCATATTGCACTCACGTGCTTGGAGCGCAGAGCAAGCCAGCTGAACAGCCAGCAAACTAGATGAGCAAGCGCTATCAACACTGTATGACGGGCCTTCCCATTTGAAGTGATAATTGACTCGCCCAGCACTGAACGCTCGAATTCCCCCAGTCACATAATACATATCGACATCTTCGGCGGCATTGTACTCCTTCCAGTCGTCGATGGTCTGACCGAAGTAAGTCCCAACATTCGGGTCCCGGTCCTCCATATCGTGCTCTTGAGTGTAGCCTGCCATCTCTAGAGCTTCGTATGTTGACATGAGGAGAAGTCTCTGCCCCGGGTCTGTCTGAGCAGCCTCCCGAGGCGACATGTTGAATAGCCGAGCATCAAACATTCCTGGTCGGTCGATAAAGCAGCCGTAAGGCGTTGAGGTGGAATTAGGCAATTTTCTTGTTGGGTCGTAGTGAGTTTTTACATTAAACCTGTCTCCTGGAATCTATCTGTTGTCAGTGATGGAGCCTATGCAAGAACTGGAAAGCTCATACTTCTCTGTGGAGGTCAAGTCCACTATCCAACACCTTCCAAAATTCCTCCAGGCTTTCGGCCCCTGGAAACTTCCCTGCCATTCCAACGATAGCAATATCTCCGCCTGCAGATGAATTGCATAGTTTGGTTCTCTGTTGTGAGCTTGTCACCTCGAATTCAACGTTCGCATCTTTCAAGCACTTTGTCAGACGCTTTGTTGAATTGTTTGAACCAAGGGAGGTAATCGCGACACTCTTGCCATCAAGTATCGATAGGAGGCTCTCCTGCAAGAGTATATTGTTTATCGGATTCTTCATAACATCATCAATAATATCAGAGATGAGTTCCGCTTGACTTCCGAAATGGTACGGTGAACCGGAGTGTGGTGAAATGATACGGCACCCAGAGTGGTGGTCCTTAGACACCGATCCTGGTGGGATCATCCTTTCCAATTCGAAGGAAAGATGGTCAGCGTGAAAAGCCGCCGTGATAGGAAGTGGTATCGTTATGAGATTCTTCGCTAGCTCTGATGACAAGAATGAGTCCAACGAAGAAGGAGGGCCGCTGATGGTGATTGCAGATTCCGACTCCGAACTGATATACACTTTCTTCTGACTTGAAATCGCCTATCCACGTTAGTCGGTATCATTTGAAAGAAATAATAATCAATACATTGCCGTCATGAAACTCTGCTAGGCGTTTCCGTAGAGTGGCACTGGAAATACCGGTCACAACTCTTGCCCAGCTCTCTTGGCAATCCTCCAACAGGGTCGATCGGCGTTGCACTTCCAATCCCAGTCTTACGGATATTGCTACTATTTCGGGGGCGATAGAAAGCAGCTCAACCATTGAATGCGTTGTAGCTGCTGCTGCTGCTGGTAGGAGTCCACTACAGTAACCTAACACTACTGTTCGGGATGATGACGCGTGATCAAGTAATGTTGGATCTCGTTCCAGGTTGCTGAGGGGCTTAGCATCTCATTAGCCCTCTGAGAGAGTGTATTGTAACTTACAGTATTAAAGCTCCAAGTTGTGCTACACACAATAGAAGTGTTCTCAAAATAACATCTGGATGGGTATCATCGAGCATAGTTTCTGCCAATAAATAAAACGACGAGAATCGAAGCCGTCTTTTTTGGGCAGTAGGGAGATTGCAAGCCAATTGATGCACAGCATCTTTAGCGGTCTTGAGGAAATGTGAAAGAAAAGCGGATCTGTGAGATTGGCTGTAGAGATCTCTGATGGTGGGCATAGGATCCTCGGTTTGGTCCCCAAAGACCAAGACTCTCATTGGTTGCGTCATAATGAGTGTTGATGAGAGTGAGTGAGAGAGATGTGAGGAAATCCAAACCAAATCCTTCGGACCCGTGGTCCTTAAGTTCATACCGGACTTGCCCTTAAGTCTGTTGCTTCTCGCGACTTGATAATCCCAAAGGGTGACACAGAAATCAACTGAGTGGAGATCCTGCGGAATTTTTCCAAACGCGTCTGACACAGAGGCATAATAGCAAATTCTTGCTTCAATATTAAATAGCGAGTCAAGATGAGATCTTGTCATGTTACGTCCTCGGGCATGTCCAGTATATGCTTAAACCGTTTACAGCGGGCAGCCAGTAGCAGTCGATATTCGTTGCGTCGTTTGATCTCCATTCCACCTTATGTATAAAATACTATTAAATGTTTGAATCAACTTGCAAGCAGGGGTTTTCATGTTTGAATTACCATGGCACCGATCAGTGGACCCGAGGTACCTGCACCACGAAGTCAAAGCTTAGGTAACCACAACTACTTGTTTCCTAATATCGCACGCCATACCCTACCCAAGGGAAGACGAAAGCCTTTTTAATTGTGACCTCTTGTAACTTGAAGTCCGTAGCTTCTTTTTATAACTTTTTTTTTGTGGCTTATTTCCACGGCTCCTTCTCGTTATCTACCTTTCTTTTTGTACAACTTTTGTTCTTAATCTGGAGATAGTTTCATTCCCTTAATATTGAGGATAATGAAGTTCAATCCTTGAAGAATCTTTAAGACATGGAGCTTGTTTGTGCCACGTTTGTGCTATAAGCCCAACTCCGGGGATAATTCAAACCCTGAATAATTATACCAGCCTGGTGGATAAGCCCCCTAGGTCAGTGCGAGACCCCAGTATCTCAACCGAAAACCTCGGTCAGCACCCCAGTAGAGATATCAGATCACTGATGCAAGGACACACATCATACACCGGGCGTGTTTCCGTGTGGATATATCGTTTGGTTCACGATGGACCGTCGGCTCGAGGCTCGGGGAAGCCTTGACGGATATTGAAACCGTAGGCAATAACACGCTGCACAACCATCTAGAATCCCCTTCTTCGCCTACATCCTTCGAGTCAGAGAATTTCGTCTGGTGTTTTAGGATTTGCAGTGACTTTGAGATTCTGATTGCTAGAAAGTTTTGTCTGCGCAAAACATCGCCGAGATGTTTGAAGTGTTAGTCATGTTGCCTGGAACTGCCCAACTGAGACGTTTTCGTTTGGAAATTTTATGCTTAAATTCCCTAACATGGGTGTTCAAACGTCCGTCCATCGTCCTGGTATTGTTTAGCGGGTGGAGTGGGGTGAGCTGCCAAACGCAACTGTCAAACATGACATGTCTTGGATGCTTCTAAACCCTATTTTGCGATGGTACAACCTTTAAATGATATAGATATGAAGCCATATAATCACATGTCAAATGAGGCTGTCTTCAAGAAGTCCCTCTTCGTGCTCTCCTCCATCTGTCAGGCAGGTATTTCGTGTACATCGTTGAAGTCGAACTCAGCGACAAGAATCCACATAATCGAATTGGAGAATCCCGGGATTCGAAAATCAAGAGACGAGAGCCAAAAGAAAAGGAAAAATATGGGAGCTTTTCAAAATGTTGGTAGACAATTTCGTACATAATACCGCTGTTGACATTTGATAGGTTATCATAGTCGGGGCTGGTCCTGCTGGACTTCTCCTCGCGCTATTCCTGTCGAAGGAAAAGATACCGGTACACGTCTTGGAGGCTGCGTCCGAAATCGACGGTCAGCCTCGAGCAACCCATTACGGTCCTGCAGGTGTTCAAGAGCTCGAACGTGCCGGGGTCCTCGAGGCCATTCGAGCGGAGGGGTTTCTGCCAAAAGACCTTTGTTGGAGGAAGGAGAATGGCAATATCATAGCTGAGCTACAGCAAGAACACATTCCGCTACATTCGAGAGTCACTAGTTTGCCAGTAAATCGAGTCGCCCATATCATACTTGACGCTCTTCGGCACCATCCCACTGCAAAGGTAGACTTCAATTGCAAAGTCATCAGGACTGGCCAAGATGACGACAAAGCAAGGGTGGAGGTTGAAACGCCCGATGGCGTTAAAACATTGGAAGCAAGCTACATTGTTGGTAGTGACGGGGCCAGCAGTACTATTCGGAAGACTCTCTTTGGGGATAGCTTCCCTGGACGGACCTGGGAGCCATGGCTCATCGCCAGTAACGTGTACTATGACTTTGACGCCCATGGTTGGGACGATATCAACTTCGTCATCCATCCTCAAAATTGGTTTATGGCAGCTCGCATCACTAAAGATGGCCTCTGGCGTGTTACGTATGGCGAAGATGGAGAGCTTACTCGAGAACAATGCATCGAGCGACAGCACGAGAGATATCGATCTATGCTCCCCGGCAACCCTGGACCGGAACGGTATAAAGTGGCCAACATCAGCCCATACCAGGTGCATCAGAGATGTGCTGAGAAGTTTCGAGTAGGCAGATTTCTCCTCGTTGCTGACGCTGCGCATCTTTGCAATCCATTTGGCGGGTTCGGGTTAACTTCTGGAATTGTTGATGTTGGGGGCTTGTACGATTGTCTTTTTGGGATATATAATGGCCTGGCGGATGAGAGCATTCTAGATAAGTATGATGAAGTCAGACGCCAGATATTTATTGCGCAAGTGGACAAGCTCTCGACCGCGAATCTTCAGAGAGTGATGATGAAAGACCCTGATAGAGCTCTCGAGCTCGATCCCTTTCTGAACGCAGCGGCGAATGCAAAAAAGGATCCCGAAGCAGCAGCAAGATTGGCTCAGATGGCTAGGGTATGTGCATATTCTCTCTTGTCTGATCATACTGACAAGAATGGCAGGGTGCAAATTCACTTAAGCACGATTTCAGGCAGTATTATACGACGTTCAATGCAGAATCTAGCACAAGCGAGTGAGGCACTTCTGTAGCACCTAATTACAACTTGGAAAATCTGATATTCATATTTCTCCCGTTTAGTATATAGATCTCTCACAATGGTATCAAATTCCTTATCAACTTCATTCATACAATGATCCAGTTCGTTGATTTGGATTTCTGGTCTCCTTCGTTCTCACTTGTTGACCTCACTCGCTCTTCCTTAATATTCATGGACAAGCTGAACTCAATATTCAAGTTGGCATTGACACCAAAAGACCACCTACCGCATATGAAAGTAACAGCCTGAAATCCAATTCTTCGCCTCCAACAGTTGCTACCACAAGGTGACCAGGGGAACGTTCTCCTGAGGCTGCTTTCACAGAAGCTATCTCGTCGCGGTTCTAATAACAGCTTTAAACGTACCTTCCAAAACACACCACATCCAGCAATGCAGTTAGCCTGTAGGCCAATATTATTAACTCCCATAAGTTTCAAGTTACTCCACATATTAGAAGAAACAATCATGAAATAATACATGTTTGATCTCTCGCCGAAACAGAATTAAAGTTCACCTTGACTTGTCTGATCTTCGGATGGCATAACTTAGGTTAGTGGTTTTAAGGAGATCCTAAACCGCAGTCTCGCGTCACACTTGTCTGATCTTCAGATCGCATTAAATAGGGTTTAGCGAGATATTAAACCACAGTATCAAGTAATGGAATATTTGACGTTTCGGGCGATCTTTGTGAAATGGGGGTTTTTTTTTGTCAGTGCATGCCTTCCTTTTGTTGAAAAAGCTTAGCTACATTTAAGGATCTGATCTTCGACCTGAGCTGCGTTGTTGTTGGGCTTCCTTCTTCGGTGGTCCTGCCTCGTATGAGCAAATTGCATATCCAACTTTGGGTCTTGAATCTTGCTACAACAGCATTTCGAGCCAGGGTCTCATTTATTAACACTCTCTCAGATGCTCAGCCAGGCATTTCTTTCTCTCTCGAAACTCACAATGGGTCCTCAAGACGAACAAGACGAAAAGGAATTGCAAGCGGAAACCAAATTCTCACACTGGCGAATAGTCAGAGACGCAACTCTCATCACATCACAAACACTAGAACACAACTATGTCGGTCAAGGTACAGCTACAAACATATACCAAATCGACTGGCTTCCATCGGACCCACGAAATCCCCTAAACTTCCCCTCCACCACCAAATGGCTCGTGACAGCCATATCCGCACTCTCAACACTCACAATGGCCTTTTCTTCCTCGGCCTACACCGGCGGTCTCACCTCCATCGAAGCCCAGTTCTCTGTTTCCACACCGGTAGCCTTACTCGGCGTGTCCCTTTTCGTCTTCGGTTTCGCAGTCGGTCCTCTCCTCTGGGCTCCACTTTCCGAGCTCTACGGCCGCAGAAACATCTTCGTACTCGCCTACGGCCTATTCGTAATCTTCAACGTCGGCGCTGTCCTCTCCACCAGCATCTCCCAACTGATAATCTTCCGTTTCTTCGCTGGAGCTTTCGGCTCAGCTACACTCACCAACACGGGGGGTATGATAGCAGATATGTTCTCCGCTGCCGAGAGGGGGTTACCAAATAGTATTTTCTCTTCTGCGCCCTTTCTAGGACCTGTCATTGGGCCTATTGTGGGAGGATTTCTGAGCCATTCAGCGGGATGGGGTGGCATTGGGACCTTGATTACGGGACTTAGTGCGTTGATGTGGATGCTTTTCTACACGTGCGTGCCGGAGACATATGCGCCTTATCTTCTGCGATATCGAGCATCAAAGATGTCCGTCAAGACCGGACGACAATATATCAGTAAGATGGACCATCTTCGAGGGAAACAGTCGTTTAGGAAAACCATCTCCACAGCCCTTTTACGCCCCTGGAAACTGCTCTTCGCGGAACCGATCGTCTCGCTTCTCTCCGTGTATATGGCTATTATCTTCGGGACTATGTATATGATGTTCGCTGCGTATCCCATTGTTTTTGGAGAGGGCTATGGTCTCAGTCCTGGGATTGCTGGTCTTCCGTTTCTAGGTCTAGCTGTGGGAATGTTACTCGCTTTGATATTCCTGTTCTTCCAAGGCAGACAGTACGCCCGAACAGCAGCCGCGTCTCCAAATGGCAAAGCACTAGCCGAAGCTCGTTTAGTACCTTGCATGATAGGGGGAGTAGCGGCACCAATAGGACTATTCTGGTTCGCATGGACGAACTCTCCTCCTCTAAACCCACTCATCTGCATAGCGGGCACAGTACTTTTTGGCTTCGGAATGGTTCTTATTTTCCTAAGCATCATTAACTATCTCATTGATACGTATCTCATCTACGCAGCGTCGGTCCTGGCTGCTAATGCGGCGCTGAGGAGTTTATTCGCTGCTAGCTTTCCGCTGTTTACTAAGGCTATGTATGCAAAGCTGGGAGTTCATTTGGCGAGCAGTATTCCAGCTGTCCTAGCGTTAGTTTGTGTGCCATTGCCGTTTTTGTTTTATAGGTATGGAGAAAGGATTAGGGAGAAGGGTGTTTATGTTCAGGAGGTGAAGCAGATTTTGGCACAGATGGCTAAGACGCAGAAGAAAGTATTGCAGGAAGGAAAGAGTGAAATTTCATTAGAAAGGAGTATTTCGGTGGAAGTTAGTGGTTTGGATGAGAAAGGTGGAGCGTATAGGCCTTGTTATGGGATGTTTTGTTTAGGGTGCTCCGACGAGTATCTGAATGTTTGTAGGAATAGAACATTGGACTGAACTCAAAGTTGAAGATCGCAGCAAGCAGTATCTATCTCGTCTAGACAGGCACCGCGAAAAAGAGCTGAGGCCATACAGAACAACATTTGTTTCCGTGCTGGAGATCATGAGGAAGAATAATGTCCCAGCGGCAATCGTACCTTAGCCGAGTAGCCCAAACGAGTTGTCCTCGGCTCACCATAAGCTCACCTCCTTGGCTCACTTGCTCAGCCTTCGAGATTTCGATATCAAACTGCTTGTAACAGAACTAAACTCGCATGACTTCCAATTACCGAAACCGAGAAGTGCACGCAAAACGAAGACAAGACGTAGTCATGTCCCACATTTTCGCTGCTACTTAGCTCGTTACTAGTTGGATGGACTGATACTTGGAAAGTCTTTGCGATCTATACTCTTCCCAAACCATTCCGACAATTCTCCTTTGCCGGACTCTTCAATACTCAAAATGAATTCCCCACGTAATGCTGCACTCACTCATAAGACGGAAGGGTGAAATGCTTGATAATCACAAAATATCTCCTGAGCTATCGCATGGTTATTAGCTTGAAGATATAAAACTAGGGATTTTCACAGCAATCTCTCTTCTCTATTATGGAAAATAGCGTCCTCGTGAGCCTGTTCCCATGGAGGATTCGTTCCATATTCCTTCTTACCAAACAAGCCTGAACTGTATTCTGATATCAATCTGATTAGCGCCAACACATCCTTCTAAAAGGGAACTTCAATTGCTTAATATTATGCGCGACAACGTCACAAGGAGGAAATTAGCTATTCATGACAACGAAAAATGACTTAGCAACAAATAGTCCCCTTGAATTGTCCAGACAACCTTATACCGTCAGCCGCATCCTGAAATTTATATTCTTAAATTCTATATTGTAGTTTCCTTCAGCGTGTTAACCTGTTGTGAGATAGCCGATTAGATAGATGCTCTGATCAACTACCATCCTTGAAATTCATTTAGTAATTCCACTACCTGTCTGATCAGGCTTGAAACCGCGTGCGGGTCTATTTATACCATCTGTTCCTACTTATATATATATAAATTTCTCCAAGCCGGGACAAATAAAAATGCC
>JAFJYG010000378.1:0-47433 GCA_017366145.1 Cadophora sp. M221
CTCCTCCCCCCTCCCCCCCTGGTGGCTCGCTTCCCGCTTCCACCACGTCCCAACGTTCCTTCCTCAAACGTTCCTTCCTCGCCGGATCCCAAATGAAATTACGCCATCACACCTCTGCTCTGTTCCTTCCTCTTAACCATGGTCAACAAAAGGGGAGATGTCTTCCTTCTCCTAAGACTTCTGTTCTTCAACCTTCAACATTTTCCTGTCACCAACAAATCGACGGCGTCCATTCCATCAGCATCGTCTCGCGGGTGTTGTGTATACACCTCATTGACCTTGGTCATTGCACCTGTCTGCCCCCATCACTCCTTGGTTCTGGAATCGTACGGCCGTCTGGTGTCGCTGGCCTCGTACTTGTGCTTGTGTCCCTCAGCAGCTCTTGCAGCTGTGTATACACTCCTTCACATTCAGGAGGAGGCCTCTACTGCGAGTTAAGCTTCGGACGCACCTCGCTCTCGTTTTTCCTGTTCATGTACTCGTGTGCTCGGTTTAAATTCAGCAGCCTCCGTAAAGACTTCAGCCCCATCGGTATGTACTCCTCCCTGGAATATTCCATCACTCTTACTGACGGTGATCCACATTCAGACGCTGTCTGACATCAACTCAACGATGCCTTGGTTCATGGACGCCCTTGGCTTGGCCACAAGCTCCCCTACCGAAGTCAATGCTACTGCGCCGGCTCTCTCCATTCTGGATCTGCTCACCCTCCTAGCCTGGACTTGTCTGCAGCTCACTACCAACAAGAACCGAATCTTCGACATCATCTTCTCCGGCATGGCATCAATCTCCAACTTGATGTCCACTTCATCCTTGTCTTTCTGGTCGGGTCTTTCGGACGCTGTCCAATCTGCCACCGCTCCAACCCTCGCTCAGCTGAAGACAACTCCCACGAACTTCCATAAGCGTTGGGGCGTGTATCTTCTGACTCTCGAGAAGATTGGCTCCACCCCCCGTGTCTACATTGGTTCCGGTACAGGATCCCAACAAGGCGTCTCAACTCGTCTCTCAATGTACAATAGCCTGATTTGTTGCCTCTTGGAGTCGAAACATCACTGCGAGATGGGTACAGGATCACTCACAAGGGCTTGCTACTCTCGGCACCTATTCCCTCGCACCGAGATGTACCCATCATGCGAGCTCTATTTCTTCTTCTTCTCGAAGCTGCATTATGCTTTGCTTTCTGGGCTGTCATGCGAAAGAAGTCTGGCCTTTGCTATACCTTTGGAATGCCTCGTCTGTGTTCCTGGAAAGCCGGCGACATCCCCTACACCGGACTGTGTACACATACGCCATTGGCAGAGACATTGGGTGTTCAATTCGGTCTATCTCCCGAAGATCTTGATGCACTGGAGGAGCTTAGGAAGGTCAGAAAGCGTGAAGTTCTCAACAAGTCCCGTGCTGGAACGCGTGCCAGAGACAAGACTAGTGGCGTGTACTATTGCCATGATTGCAAACAGGAGAACTCGAACAAGGACAACTATGAGAGACATATCAAATTGCCTTCCCATCTCAGCAAAGCTGCTGGAAAGAAGCCCCTCAAGTCTGCTATGAAGCGAGCTACCAACTCCAACAACAATCGCAAAGCCCAGAAGTATAAATGTGTCCTCTGCGACAAGATCTACGGACATGGTGCAGTCCTTAGACGCCATTACATATCAAAGATCCATCTTGGCAAAGTGGCTCTGAGCTCCTCTGGGGGCTCATTCTAGGCACCACGGACCCAATTTTGGACCCATTTCTGGAACCTTGCGGCAACCTTTCTGGACTTATCACTGATCAACTTGCTGGAACATAAACTAACACCTTTCATTACGCGTGTCTTCTCATTCTTCCTTAATGTTTTACCTTTTTGTGTGCTTCTGTTCCGCTGTTTCCCACCCTTATTTTCCATTCCCTCCCACTCAAGCTACATGGCATGAGGAGCTCTTCTGATTGTCTCCAAACATTCTGGTGACATGTAAAGTCGTCTTCTCAAAGCACCGCTCGCCCTTCTATGCTGACTTCCCTGTCTTAGTACTGAACAAATCATCCTGCGACCGAGGTTTTGGACGATGCCAGGTCTTCCGTAAAAACATGGTACAGTTAAAGAAATACCCAAATCGATCAGCCGATCGATTGGGCGATCCTCAGCGCGACGAAAGAGATCCGAACAAGCTCATTGCTAAGCATCGAATCTTGGGTTCTGACGGTATCGGATCTGTTGGGGAGCGAATTGTCGCCGGTGAAATCTTCATCAACAAGGAGACACCATTGAATACAATGTCTACTGGTATTGGTTCTGATTACGGCACCAATGACTACAAGCCCGCACCTTCAACCTATCGCGCCTACGACTATGCCTATATCGATAAAGTCATGCTCTCTCAAAATGACCGCGATGACATGGTTGTCAAAGTCCAAACTCGGCAGACTCGGCGACCGGAATTAGGCGACAAATTCTCGTCTCGCCACGGTCAGAAAGGTGTTGTTGGTATTATCGTGAATCAAGAAGACATGCCCTTCGCCGACTCAGGCGTCACTCCAGACATCATTATGAACCCTCACGGTTTCCCCTCTCGTATGACAGTAGGGAAGATGTTGGAGTTACTTTCTGGAAAGGCAGGTGTCTTGAATGGAACACTGGAATACGGTACGGCATTCGGAGGCAGTAATGTCGATGACATGGGCAACATCCTCATCAAGAACGGCTTCTCTTACTCTGGCAAGGATTTCGTCACCAGTGGCATTACTGGCGAATCCCTCCCAGCCTACATCTTTTTCGGACCAATCTACTACCAGAAGCTCAAGCACATGGTTCAAGACAAGATGCACTCTCGTTCTCGAGGTCCACGTGCGATCCTCACTCGTCAGCCAACAGAAGGTCGTTCCCGTGATGGTGGTCTACGTTTGGGAGAGATGGAACGTGATTGTCTGATCGCCTATGGAGCTAGTCAACTGCTCCTGGAGAGACTCATGTTGAGCAGTGATGCACATGAAGTCGATATCTGCGAGACATGCGGATTGATGGGATATCAAGGGTGGTGCCAGACATGCAAGAGCACACGCGGCGTAACCAAGATGACGATGCCCTACGCAGCGAAGCTCTTGGTGCAGGAAATGCTGAGTATGAACGTTCTGGTGCGGTTGAAGCTCGAGGATGAGTTTCCTCATGGCAAATAGACCTCGTGGTTATTGGTCGGTGGAGGATCTGGCCTATGAGAGATAGGATGGGATATGAGATGTGCCGCGGTGAATGAACTATGGATGGCGAGATTACGGACTGTATTAGAAGGAAGATGCATTTCTGGCGTTTGGGGAGCAAAAATGGGATGGTGCATAGCCTTGGCGTATTGAAATACCTTCCTTTTTCGCATTTGCTTTCGAGCTTTGGGACAGACATGTGCCTCAATCTTTCGTCTGAGATCCTTCTATCAAAAAAATAAATGGCCCCCTGTTCTGCTGTAGCGCAAGGATTTTATGTGCCTCAGAAAACAACGGTCTAGGTTTGCCAGTCCCTTTCGTCAATACTTGTAATATTCTCCGAAATTCTAGGCAGTTGACTCTCGAATGTTTTTCTGCACACAGGGGGTTTCTCGGCTCGCCCAAATCTCAACTGGGTGTCGGCGTGAGATAATCCTCAAAGTAGGTTCCCACACACACCTCTTCAACCAACGGGATATTATCTCTTCCAAATAAACTACTTATCCACATCATCTCTTCGTAGAATCTCAGACTCCATGGATCTCCTCATCCAAGGCAATGCACCACAAATTCGAGCTCACCTCTCTAATCCGCACCCTCTTCGCCTTCCCCCGCATCCCCTCCTATACATACAAACCGCTTCACGGCCCGCCAGACGCAATCCGTCTTGTAATACTCCAACCCGCTCCCTTCACAACCTCCCCTATAAACTGTCGCATAATCGAGACGTCTTGGGGCGCTGAATCGCCATCTAACTCCAAATCCAAATCCAATACCAATCCTAATCCCAAAACCACCACTCCCCCTTCCAATCCTCAACCAAGTAACAAAGGCTACACAGCCCTGTCCTACACATGGGGCACCTCCTCTCCTCCAACCCCCATCTCAATAGACGGGCGTCCCTTCAACATAACACCCAACCTCCATACCGCACTCCAATACCTCCGATCCCCACGCACAGAAACCCGGCTCTGGGCAGACAGTCTCTGCATCGACCAGTCCTCGACCTCAGAGCGCAATCTGCACGTAAGTCACATGCGAGAGATCTACTCGGCCGCGCGAGAAACTCTCATCTTCCTCGGTCGGGGTACTCCTGGCTCTGATGCTCTCTTGCATGCTATCAGAGATGCTGGCTTGGAGATCGTGGGTGCGACGACTAGGAATGCGATCGTGAGATGTTTAGTTAACGTTTCGGGAATGAGGAAGAATGAGCTCGTGCACGAGGCTGAGAGGATCCTATGGCGGGGGTATTGGAAACGGATTTGGATCGTTCAGGAGATCATCGTGAGTGAGAACCCGATTGTGCAATGTGGGGGTGTGAGGGTGGGATGGGAGGTCTTCTGCCAGGCGCTGATAGCGCTTTTGATGGAAGTAAATGTGTTTGGTGGCGGGTATGGCAATTTAGCTAAAGAGAGACTGGAGGCTGTGTATTGGGAGAGGAGGGCGTGGAGACGGAAGAGGGGCTTGAAGAATGGGAAGGCGAGGTGGGATATGAGAGGTGAAGAGGAGGAGGGTAGGATGGGTTTATTAGATTTATTGGTTTCGAAGAGGGGTGCTGAAGCTACGGATTCGAGAGATATGGTGTTTGCTGTTTCGGGTATTGCTACCATGCCTAAGTCTGCTGGTTCGAGGCCGTTGGGTATCACGTATGAGAAATCCGCTGCGGGTGTTTATATGGAGTGAGTTGGTTTGCCTTTCTTTCATTTCGTATACTTATATTCCGTCTTTATATTTGATGTTGACATCCACTTAGCACCGTGAAATATATCCTCGACAACGATGTAGGTTCCTATGAAATCCTCAGCCACGCAGGCCTTCACCCTCATTCGCCCCCAAACCCATCTCCAACAACCCATCAAATCCCCTCCTGGGCACCCGACTGGCGCCATCACAGCCCCTACAAAACCAAAATCGTGGACTGGATCGCCAACACCTCCTCACCCACGCTCGTAAAACACAACCACATCTACCTCCCACACCACAACACCCTAATCTGCATCGGCCACAAACACAACACCATCCAATCCATCAGCGCTGACACATCCGAGGCCAAACCTGCAGCAGCTGGTAGTATCGGCCGCGTGATCTGGGTCGATAAATGGAGACGGAGGAATCTCATCGAGCATGGCGTTCTCTCGAATCTAGGTACTAAGTTGGGTACGGTGACGGGTCTGGTGGGGAGGTGTCATCCGCTTACGCTTGGGAGGAAGGTCGCGAGGTTGAAAGGGGGTGTTTTGGCGCTCGTCCCCAGCGAAGCGAGGGTTGGTGATGTGATCGCTGGGTTTGTAGGGAGCGGAGTTCCTTTTGTGGCCAGGAAATTGGGGAAACAGTCTAATAAAGAGCATGACTGGGATGGGTTGGAAGAGGAGGCTTTGAGGTGAGTTTTGTTCTGCAGTAGTTTGAATTGTGGGTTTACATGCGCTAATTTATTTGCCTGTAGCAAGTTTAGCGAGATGGATGGAGACAGAGGCGATTTGGGAATTGGTCATTATCAATTCGTTGGGGAGTGTTTTGTTGATGGTCTCATGAGTATGGAATCTCGAGACCGGGAACCCGAGAAGAAAGAGGCTTTTTGTTTACACTGAGAGATCCTGATCCGGAAAGTGTTTCCAGAGACCTCGTTAACTATCCTCGCCAATCTACTTCCGGGATCCCGACGCAATGTGGATAGATAGATGGATACGGCTACAAGTGGTCGGATTTTTAGAACACAGATCTGTTCTGACACGCAAGAACTCGGGTTCTCGTGAAGTCAAACCAAATGGAATGAAAACACCACCTCGCTTATTCCAGGACAACGGAACGTAGTAGCGAGAAGTATCAAGTAAAGATAACTTGGTTGAAACTACTTTCTTGGCCTGCTAGAATAACAATTGATTATACACTTTTTAATGTTCGGCCGGAACCAAGACTGTCTTTTGAAAAGACTCATGTGAGGGCCTGAAGCCTCTTTGGCCAACCTGCTTGCGGGTGATCCAACTACCAGGTTTGAAGATCTTAAGTCAGTCAGAAATTGCACATCTTAAAGTCTGTTCTCAATATACCTTCACCGTGAAAGTTTTATTCGGTATTTCTCTATTTTCCACTCAAAACATGACGCTTCAAAGGGTAAATGAATACGGCAGGTACTGTACAAATGGATCCACACTGTGCCACACCCCTCGACCGACCCCTGCAATACACGCCCACTGCTAATGAACACATTTTAAGTATCTGACTGCCTTATCCTTCTTTCACTATCCTCGAAGACTCAAAATCACAAATCTTCTAAATCCAGTACTCTACAATCAAAAAGAGAATTATTGTGCAGGAGGCGCCTCTCCAAGAAATATAGCATCTCATTTCAAACCTCCCTCCCAATCCTGCCTCCAAAATGTCCGCCATTTCACCAGCGCCGACCCCAACCCCACCAACACCCAAAACTCTAGCGGCAACCTGTCATTGCTCCGCCATAACGCTCACATTCCCCATCCCCACCAAGCCGCTCGTGAAATGCCACTGTTCAATCTGTCGACGGTATTCCGTCCTCTGGGCCCAGTTCCCCTCTTCAGACGTCCAAATCACGGGCGAGACCGAGTTCTACGTCTGGGGCGATAAGGACCTCCAGTTCCACCGCTGTAGAGTCTGCGGGTGCGTTACGCATTGGATGCCGAGGGAGGGGCTGAGGGAAGAGCATGGTGTTGTGAGTGTTAACTGTCGGATGCTGGAGATGGGGGAGTTGGAGGGCTTGGAGGTTAGGGTATCGGGTGGGCCGAAGAAATGAGATGGTTATTGTTTATTACTGTAAAGGCACAGAGAACACAAAGATCTTGCGTATGGAAATTGAAGTCTGCTCTCAAATATGCACATGACAAAAGCTACAGCTGTTGGTTCGAATAGGCTAAGGTATCAATGCAATAACAAGTAATGAAAAAGCTAACCCATCTCCACGTCCTCCCCATCCATACTCCTCCCCTCTTCCTCAATCCACCCCCTAACCATCTTCCTGACTCTCAATTCAACAACTCTCTCCGCCTCTCCCCACTCAACCCCACAATCCACAAGCATCCCAACCCAACTCGCCGCCGGCCCCCTATAACCCGCAACCAACCCCTCAGCCCACAGCGCCTCCCTCTCCTCCTCCTCACTCATCACCTCCAGATAAGAACTAACATCCCTTATCCCCTCACCACTCAGATCCACGCTCTCCACACCCGTTGGCTCTCTCCAGACATAATTCAAAACCTTCAACCTAAGGTTAATCTCTGGGCGTGAACGCTTGAGTGTGAGGATTGAACGCAGACTGGGACGGAGATAGCCAGTCGGTCCGCGACCTTTGTATTGCCTGTCCCTGAAGACGAGAGCGAGATCGCGGAGGTTGGGCATCATTGAAAGTAGACAGTCCAGTTCGCTATTGCCGCCTCCGGGGCTGTCAGGTGCTCCGAGTGTGATGATGAGTTTGGTGACCAGGTTCCATGGTTGTTGTTGGGTTTGATGGGTGCCGCTTCTGAGATGGGAGGCGAGAGATGGGAGTGTGGTGATGGATGTGGCGAATGCGTTTTGCGAGAAGAAGAGTGCGGTTTCCGTGGGTATTTGGAATCCTTGTGATGTGCATGTGAGTGTGCCGTCTGGGAGAATGAGGATTGGGGACTGCTGAGTGTAAGACTGGCTATATTCGACATTAGTTGACAGTACCACAGGCCCTTGAAGTTGTGATTGTTGGCTGTGGTTGAAGGCCATAGCGAGTTGCCAACGATTAGTCGTTATTAGATGCGAGGATCTGATCAAGAACATCCGAATGGTCGCATGAGGCTGAAGCGAGGAGGAAGCTACACACCGTTCCAACCATTTCTTGCGCCAGCGTACAGAAATACATCAATTCATTATGCTCCATAGTGACACTAACCCAAAGCACGTTCATAACCCACATATCCTGTACACAGGAAACCTCAACGCCAAACCCTGTATTCATGCTTTCATGGTATGCTTCTTCAGTCCTCCTCCATGTCGCCGAGGAGCCTCGCTTCGCCAACCTCCCTAATCTTCTCACCAAGGACATGCCTCTCGTATCTCTCCGCTACTTTCCCAGCAGCCTCAATCATTCTACCAGTCCTATCTTTCAACAGCGAAACCATTTCTAGCGCTCGCATACCTCGTTCTTCACCTTCTCTGCATTCCACAGCCATCATTTGCAACAAAGTCTTGTCAATCTCCAGCTCCATTCTCGCCAGTGCTGTACGTTGAGAGTGCGTGCTCTTTGTATTGTCAACAAGGTCTTTTTGCTGAGCGGTCAGCAGACTCTTCAGGACGAAATCGCCTTCAAGCTTCTTCAGCTCGTCGCCGTCCTCTACCTCGTCCATGTTATCCTCGTTGCTGTCTGCCTTTGACCTTGATGATAGTGGAATCTCAAAATCAAATTCAGAGAGCAGAGGTCGTGGGAAATATGGATATTGGTCTCCCCCCTTCAAGATAATGCAGTGGAATTTATTGTCTGCCACTGCAACTGGAAAGTAAGTCTCTGTCTTCCGCCCTGAAGCGAGACGGGACAAGAGCTTCGTATCTAGAAGAGGAACCCAGACTGCCTGAGCTGGCTCACGCCAATGAAGAAGGGTGAGAAGAGTTCCAGTCGAGTCATATATGCAAGGATCCTAGAATACGTTAGCTTTCTATTGCGTCCGAATTGAACGGCGAATACATACTCCATTGTCTGAGAAGAACACGCTCTTCAGTGTTTCTCCATCTGGAAGTGCTACGACATCCTCACTTTGGCAGGTCTCGTCTCTCTTGATGTTCTGTATGGTGTACAACAAGGTCGCATTCCCATCAGCACCGACAGGCCCATTCCCCAGCGTCAGAACATAGTCTCGCCAGCTTGCACAAGTTACCGCAGGACTACTCTTTTGCCTGTAGACTCTGTACGGTACTCCGAATAGTGTGTATATCCTCACATAGTTTGCCGTTGTCGTGACAGTAATAAATGAGTCGCTCAAGGATATTGCGGTCACGTCTTCTCCCTTTGGCAATGGAGTTCGCCAATCCGCTCGACTTGTCCACGTTTCATGCGGCCGATAGAAAATCGTTGCTGGTGTATCATCATGTGCCGGACATGAAAACAGTGTACCACTTTCGTTGAGACAAGCCTTGTCGTAGAGAAAGGTGTCTGTAAAGTGGTAGTCTCGATGAAATTCATGATCGTAGAACTCCACAGTGACAGTGTTATGCGTATCCTGGTCCACTGTCCATACAAATCCAATGAGGTTGAGACACAGATATTTCCGATTTCCACGCCAAGGGGTAGAACCAGGTTGGAAAGACTCGTGGTACTGTGGCTCCCAGCTTTGATTACGTCTCTTACTGAGCGGGCCAGACGCATCAACTCCGTTCGGTCTCTTGCCGTTTCCATTCAGTCCCAAGGCATACCCAGCGCCGTCATCGTCAACAACAAAGTCATCCTCGTCGCCCATTACGTCTGAGCCGAGGATATCGTCGAGGCTGTCAGGTGTACCCCGTCGCATACCACGATCCGGAATATCTTTTTGACCATTTGCAATTGGCCTTCGAGCGTTGGCGGAGATCTCAGAAAGAGGGTCATGAATGAACGGTGCCGGTTGGAGAGGTAGGCGAACCAGATTGGCATGCTCCGCAGGAACGAAGTCGTTGTAGATATACACCTCGCCATCTGTATTCGTAAATGACAAGAGATTCTTGGTTGGATGCCAGGCTATATCCATGACATTGGCATAGTCGTAGGTCGCAAGCATTTTTTGAGTCTTGGTTTCCCAGAGAACAATCTTCCTATCCTTCCCAGCAGATACCAGCATTGCTCCATTGGGGGACCAAGCCAGTGCCGTGATATCTCCATTGTGTCCGTTGGAGAAAGATCGCTGGTTCTCCCAATCGCCTCGTGACATAACTTGAATGTCTCTTGTAGCCGTCGGGGCAGCGAAAGCCCTGCCGTCTGGATGCCATACAACCTTTGTAGAAACTTCATCCTCTGTCTCCGCCAATCTGATCAAGCCATCGATTTTCTTGATGAGATCTGGCGCATCATCCATAAGGGAATATACGTATACAATTCCATCCGTACATGATAGCGCTATGTATTTCCCGCTAGGGTCGAAGGAAAGATGTTTGACAGGCTTCGGTTGCTCTCTTAATGACATGACCGAGCCCGTTTCATTTATCTTGATGACCTTGACCACTAACTCATCGCTAGATACAGCACACCACTGACCATTCGGGGAAATTGTTACATCTCGGATTGGGAGAGAGCATCGTGTGAGGTATTTTTCGTAGGTCATAGTCTCCAAAGAGAACTTGCTGATGTTTCCATCCTCGGAACCAATAACGAAAAAGTCATTCTATAGATACCGTCAGTAAAGGCGGTAGAAATTCCGTAAGAATACTCACAGTAGACGCCACCCCAGTGTTCTGCTCGGGACAGTCGTCGATATTCGTGGGCTCGCCATCAAATCCAGTCTTGTACACACGCGTTGTATTGTTGGACCCAACAGTGATCAACTTTGTGCCATCTGGCGTATATGATAGATAAGTTGGTCCTCTTGTATGGGCCGGTCTGCCTCGCATCCGTACTTGTGTAGTTGTCGCCATCGTGAGTTGTGCAATTGGGTAGCAGTTGCAGTCGAGGAAGTTGATGAACACTGGAGTTTACTTGGACGACGCGATCGCGTACAGTAGTTGATTTCCACTCAACGCGAACCCCTGTCAGATTGGACCGATCCGAATTTGAGCCGAACCCCACGCAAGGCAAGGCTGACGAAGAAACATTCGAGGGTTGGATATTGAACCTCAATCTCTTCACTATACGACACGACACTACACTACACTACAAACACAGCGCAAAACAAGTGCAAGGAAAATGTCACGATCAACGGACCCAGGTCACTTCTTCCAAACTGATGCATCCGAGTCCATTAGAGCTCGAAGAGCTGCAAAATCCGGCAACAAATATGGCAACCCCATCGTCCTGCAGTCGAAGATTCTCAGTTGCGTCCCTGATCCATTCTCCTCCACAACCATTTATATAGCAGAAAGTGCTGGTTGTGTACGCAAGATCAATATCGAAGTAGGTACGACAGGTCTGGTTGATAGCAAAATTCCTGGAGCTAATGAAACTCCAGACTAGAGACACGACGACAGTATACAGAGGTCCCAGTGCTCCCGTTACATCAGTAGCCGTTGGCGGCAAAGGGGGAACTACAGTATTCGGAGGATGTTGGGACAAAGATATTTGGAGTTGGGACAGGGAAAGTGGAACTCCGGGAAGGAGATTCAAAGGCCACTCAGACTTTGTTAAAGCCATCATCTGTGTCAAAACAAGTGGAAGAGATGCAAGTACAAACTCATTCTCAACATCTTAGGCTTGTAAGACTAACCTCAAGTTCGCAGATTCTCATATCTGGTGGTGCAGACAAAAAGATCATTGTCTGGGACACGGCAACTGGTGAGCGTCTTCATACCCTCCGTGATAAATCGGATACCATGATGGCCTTACAAGATCTTGCAATCGACCCAGAAAAGTCGACGGAGTTTGAAATTATTCTTGTTTCTTCGAGTAGCGACCCGCATATTCGAAGATGGCGAATCAGCCTCACATCGGCTGGGCAAATTCTTGATTCTGCACCAGAGACCGAAGCCCAAAACAATACTGTCAGATCCACTATATTGGAACATGAAACCAGTGTGTATAAGTTGCGATTCTTCGGGGACGACGAGGACTCGGACCTTTGGACCGCAAGCGCAGATGGAACTGCGAAATGCCTATCTAGAGCAAAGCATTGGACAACTGAGGAAACATACGAGCATGGGGATTACGTTCGAGATGTTGTTGTTACCGGGGACTGGGTTGTGACTACTGGACGAGACGAAAATGTGAAAATCTGGGACCGTGCAACCGGCAAGCTGTACCATGTTTATGATGGTCATTACCAGGAAGTGACAAGTTTGCTTCTTCTAGGAGAGAGAAAGGTTGCAAGTGTCAGCATCGATGGAACCATCAGAACATGGGGTCTATCTAAGCCAGACCTGGACAAGGCAAAAAAAGAGGAGGCGAAAAGAGAGGCAGAGGAAAAGCAGAAAGATGAAGTAAAGGAAGAGAAGGTGCAGCCAAAGACAGGCCTTCTCACAGCAGAGGAAGAAGCGGAGTTGGCCGAGTTAATGGACTCCAACGATGAATGAACACATTGGACTTGGATTCAGAGGAAGAATCTTCGCCCTTCAACACTTATCTACGTTTCCACCCACTTCCTTCGCCAGTGATTAGAGGTATAATTTTCGGCGAAGAAATGGCCTGGAGCTCCATGCTTCGCTTCAGCTGAAAGAATTGCTAGAGACTGCGAGGACGTCATTTCAGCCTGGCCAATCAGTTGTATGTCGGTACCCGTTCTGCATTCTGGATTGGCAGCAAAATTGTTCGGGGTTTTCGCCTGCTCCTAAGAGCCCCTGAATCCACGAGGAAAGGCCGTAAGGCGGCTGTTAGAGAGGTTAGATTCCCAACGGCGGCATGGCTAACTTTCAGAACTCCGTTTCAGCCTCTCCTGCCTTGAAAATGGAAATTATTTGATCCACATACTAAGCCAAGCTTTACTTCGCCCTGGGCCTGTGGCTCTGACAATTTCAAGAAAAGTTTCGAACTCCTCCCCCCTTTGCCTCATTCCATTCGTGTAATAATGGATGGCAATGCTTGGATTGTTTTCATTTTGTCCTTTCCTCGCCGATGCCGGAGATGTAAGTAACCGTCGGCCAGAGAAGAATCTGTTTGTCTCCTCAGCTGGCGACCCCGAGATCCTTGGATGGCTAATGCAAGTTTCCTCCCAAATACTCCGAGTGGGACTTCCTCGTTTATGCCCGCTCCCGCTGGATCCAGGGGCAGGTTCTTCTCCGAATAACATGCTCGACGATCTGACTACTCGAACTCTGAAAAATACTGTCTTGTGAGCCTCGGAAGTCGCCTTAGCTTGTTGGTTTTCAAGCCAGCATCGAAAGACTGTTGGTTCTTGAAACACAGAGCATGCATGACGCTTGCTAGAGTAGAGGAGCTCTCAACCAATAATCCTTCTGAAGTTGTGCGGAGGTTTCCCCCACGTTCTAGCACAGGCCAGGGACTGGTAGTCGGCACAGACCTTACGAAGATCAAAAAAAAAAGGGGCACGGATTGATGTGAGATCTGAGTGTCACTTCTCATGCAGGATGATGGGATGACCTGTCGTTTTCTGGTTGACCCGAAAAAGGTTTGCAATTATCGACGAAACAGCAAAACTTCCGCTACACTCT
This sequence comes from Cadophora sp. M221, assembly GCA_017366145.1. Taxonomy (NCBI): domain Eukaryota; kingdom Fungi; phylum Ascomycota; class Leotiomycetes; order Helotiales; family Ploettnerulaceae; genus Cadophora; species Cadophora sp. M221. The sequence goes on from JAFJYG010000378.1 coordinate 13,456, forward strand.
CACGATCTGGAAGCTGGCAACGAGCAAGTAAGCCCGTCTGCTTTAAGCACATGCTCCTGATATCCGACCATAAAGGCGGTCTAGACAGGAGTCGACTCAACATTTCCCCCTCCTGAATTTGGTCCAAAAGCAAGATCGCCGCTATGAGATCTGCGCCAGGGAGTCAAGAACCCGAGGCTTGGTTTAAACTGGATTTAGGATGGGCCGTTATTTCACGGCCTTCCCCAAGCAATAACGCCATGCCTCTTCCCGCTAAGTACTTTCAGGTGAATGCACTAATTAGCACTAAAGCTTGCTCACTCTTCAGTCTCCTGAGACCTTTTTGACGACAATTGGGGATGTGAAAAGCCATTCTTTTCTGGACTGACTTCCTTTTCAAGAGAAGGAGCTTAGAGAACCATTTGGAAATGCTCTGAGATGTAGACGAACTGGTGGGTTGAGCTTTTTGCAGACCAGAATGAGAGCCCTTGATACTATATTACCAGGGCTGCTCATCGCGCAGTCGTGATTGGCCTCTCGTTTTACACCACGAATGCACATCTCGAAGCCACTGGCACGCCACCATGCCGCTCTTTACGGAGTGCAATACTTAGCACTATCTTCCGGGACAGGGTTCTGCTGCGCGCAAGGAGCTTTCCAAAGAAGAAATGGCGTCAAGTCAACTATTGCAATTAGGGAGGGAAAGTGAGAGCTGACCAGAGCGGCAGGGAGACAGGGAGCTGCATCCACAAACGAGGTTTATCTCCTCTTCAAGCACGCTGCCCACCTCTTCTTTTTGCTCACTCATCTTCCATTCTCCCTCAACGAGCCACTCTCTCTTGAAAAGAGCGCAGGCTCTGCTTCTTTCATTTCCTGTGTCATATTGATCACCACTTATATTCGCTCAAAATCCAGAAGCATTCTAAGGTCCGCCTTTCTACACTCGCGGGCTCGAGTCTTAACTTCGCGTACGAGCAATACTATTGGCATTCGTTTGGAGAGAGTCACTATGTCGTCCATTGCGCCGGAAGAGATACAAGATAGTCAAAGCGGGAAAGTGATCGCTTTGGAGGGGGATACCAATGTCATTTCAACTCAGCTCAGACTGCTTCCACCCTCTCAAAAATTCCTCATTCTGCCCAGTTTACTCGAGCACTTGGCCCCAGCAAGCGAAAAGGACGCGTTCGATGCTCGTGCATTCATTCGAGATCTCCAGACGACCATAACGCAACGCACGGAGAGCGCACGTTCGTTCCTCCAGTCATCCACCCCCACACAGCCGAGGCTTGTTTTCGCTATTCATGGCAGTGTCAGCGCACGAACAACATGCATTACGAAAATCAGCCAGAATATCACAAATGGAGATATAGGAGAGGCAGAGTCCGTTTTCAATGAACTTGTCAAAGATGGTATTGCTGGTTTAGCGAAACCAGAAAAGGTTGTGGAGGAGGAAGCAGACCAAGTCGAATTAGAGGGAGATGGAGATAGGAGTCCGGATAGGAAAGACAAAGGACAAGAAGAGGCAATCGACGTTTCCGAGGAAATTCCTCAGGACGCAGTTGCCTCCCAAGAGCGAGATGCCGCAAATTCAACCGATGGAGACTCCACGGTTGAACGGATGCCATCTGATGCGATCTCCCCAAAATCTCGTGTGATGGACTTGGTTCGAGGTATGGAGCAACCGAAGAAGGCCGGGGGTCAATTTGACTCCAAGATCCCCATTTCCAAATTTGCATCTTCCACAAGCCAGCCCAACGACCAGATAATTAGGACGGTGTTAACGGTGCCAAAACGCAAGACAACACTTGTGGAGAAGAGGACAACATTCGGACCCAATCAAGGAGCTGCGCATCACAATCGGCGCACTGGAGTGCTATCGCATCAGGTAGAGGAAGATACAGACACAGACGATGATTCCTACGACCCTAACATTGTCTCTCCCGGCCAAGACTCAGTGTTGTCTGTTCCCCAAACACCAGGCGGAGTTGTATATGGCGAGGCGTGTCTGGTGGATGTTCCGAGTAGCTCTCCGACAAAGTTGGTCAAAAGAGCCAGGTCTGTCGGCAAGCTCTACTCAAGCAATGCTCGCTTTCAAGATTTCTCGTCGCATGCCCACCACCTCAAACAAACCAAGTCACATTACCATCTGAGGGACAAACCTCCAACTTCAGCAGCACGGAACGAGAGTGAGCAAGACTCAAGTCGCTTTCCAACGCTTCCAAGGACGACTTTCGTGAAAGCCTCAGAGACTACTATCAGAAAATCCCCTACTTCCGGCAGGTCTTCAAGGTCAGCAAGCTCATCGGCTTCATCAACTGAGACGACTGATCGGGCTGTTTACGTGGAACGAGGGACCGATGCCCTACAGACTCCCATTGAGGAATCCAACGATGTGCCATTCGTGCCTGTTTTTGCGCTGGTGGAAGACCTCGTCATCCATTTCACTGATGATCAGCCCAACGAGATTTTCGAGTCTGTCGTGCGCTCATACAAGAATGGCAAGTATCCGATCATCCCTCCTACGCCCGTTATACCCACATCTTCCAAGACACCATCTTCTCCGTCATCACTCATCATCCAAGAGGAATATGAGCCTTCGATTAGCCCAAGATCTATTTCGAGTTTGCAACTTGAAGTTGACCCCGAGCTCCGGCCGACATCATATCTTGCAGCTGAGACCGACAATAAAAGATACCAACGCCGGTCATTTGACCCATACTCTGATGAAAGCTACCCGCCAGATATCAGGCGACAGTGGCCACCCAAGGATCATATGAGAATAGCCGAGAGTTCAGTTGAAAGTCTCAAGCCTCCAACAGCTCCAACAGAGGATGTGCCTCCCTTGCCCACGGAGGCCGAAGAGAGTCCAATGGAGAGTAGATTTATTGATTTCTCACCCGTCAATCCTGGAAGTGCAATAAGTGTCCAGAATTCTTTTCGAGAACTTTTGAGTATTCTCTTTCCAACAAGCGAGAAGTACTCGCAATACCTGTACCCCGTTGCCCCTGAGGCCGACAGGTTGTGGAAGCCAGTGTTCAGATATGAAGAGGGTGGCCCCATTGGCATCGAGGGCAGAACTGTAGACCAAATCATTGCTTTTGGCTGTGACGAAGGAGTCAAGAAGGATTTCTTCTACCAAATCTCGGGGCAGATTGAAAAGGTTGGGATGAAAAGAGACGGCTTTAACCGAAGTGGAAAACTTGATATCAGGTACGTCCAAGTTTTCCCCAAAATGCGACTCATCTGACGTTTCAAGGTACTTGACATCCAATGTCATGCAAAGCTACATCAACTCTCCGGTCACCCAACTAGCCCCAAGTCCGGTCTCAAATCCGCATGTTCTCGCTTCCCTCCTTGTCCCTCATATCGAGGCATTCCTTGCAAGCAATACCAGTACCCGTCTACTTGTTCTTCATTATACCTTCACAGACCTTCCCACCATCTTCGCCCTCCGCAACCTTCTAGGTAAAGATCTTTTCAAAATCGCAGGTATTCTTGACTCCCTGGCCTCTGATCCACCATCTATATCTCGACCTGGGACATCGATGTCATCTAGACCTCGCTCACCTACACCAACCAACACTCTGGAATCCATAGCCACCCGGAAACAGTCCCGCCAGTCCCTTCACAGGGATTCTATCAACACTTTGCGCCGCAGCTCTGTCACTCCTTCTCTCAAGAACAATTCCCAAATCACCAAACCCGCCATTTCGTTCGCGAAAGCGGATTACCTTCTTCCAAGCACTGCTACCGATTCCGAGATTGCCACTTTCCTTTCCGGAATGTGGAAGTCATTGATGGAGAAATCTCCATTCTACACTCCCGAGCCAGAACCTAAGCCGATCATCATCGAAAGACCACCATTGCCGCCCACCCCATCGTCAAACGGACCACGAGATCGCGACTCGGGCTATCCTCCCTCATACCAAACACCCCGTGCATCTAAAGTCTCCCGTCTCACTGGCGGTGCCGTAACAGGCTCTACACGAGGCGGTAACTACGCACCTTCAATAAGCAGCGTGACGACCCGAGGCGACGGAGGTGGATATGCTGCATCGACGACAACGACTATTACGAACAGACACAAATACGCAGCGTCGATAGCAAGCACCAAGACCACAGCCAGCGAGCGCGAACGCAAGCGAGGCGACAAAGAATGGGAAAATTTCTACATCGCAGAAGACGATAGCGAAGATGATGAGTACGATAAGATGATTCTGGGTAGGGGGATGCAGAGGATTGTGCCGGAGGTGAAGAAGGTTGGGCAGAAGGCGAATACGAAGAAGGCTTTGAAGTGGTTGGGTTTGGCTTGAGTCTTCTTATTTAGTTTTTGAATTTTGGACTTCATCTGCTTTGGGTTTATGGTTTGATATAATTGTTTCTTTCTCTCCGCCGTTCTACGGGTTTGTTAGCGAAGGAAGCATTGCGTTGCTTGGTGCTGGGATTGCGTATCAGCGCAGATTGCCTTTAACAGTCCTAGATCTAGTCTTGTGTCTGGGTGGTGATACTATATGCTGCTGTTGTCATTATACCTGATTAAGTGTTGTAAAATGCTGTAAGATCGTGTAGAATTAGGCTTGTCTGTTGCTGTACCTAGCTACGACCTACGTCCCATGTACTGTATGCTTAAAGCCTATCAACCGAACACTACCTCGGAGTCTCTTTTCTCCCTCGGTGACCATGCTTCACCAACAATGCTGTAATGAACAACTTATGTTGTCCAACATACCGCATCGTGTCGTCACGATTGCAATTAGTAAAATATCTACCGAATATGCTAGAGAGTCTGCTTGAGAACCAAACTTGGGTACGACGAAGAACAGTATAATTGTTTCCCTAGAGAAAACTTTCTCGCTGGAATTTCCTTCGTATACCTGAACTGATGAGCTGGGAAATACTCCGAGATCTGGCTTTGTAGGTTCACACCTCGCTTAGCAAGGGTTGTTTATTACCTCACCCAGCAATTTACATTATTTGCAGCAACGATGTGAGATACGCAAGGTGAGATGTCAAATAAGCGGAAAATGATGGTGTCTGGAATGTCTTGAATATCCTAGAAGTTCTCGGGTTTCTCGATACCTAAACATTATAGGTTCCTGCGATATTTCAGACTTCTGTTACAGAGAATCATGAAAAGTAGATTTCCAGAATCGTTTGAAGCAGGCTACAGCCCCAGATTGGGACATGCTAATAACGGAACATTTCTTCAACATTTCATACATTCTCGACATAGCAAGACTAGAGAGGCGTATTTCAAGTATCTGTACAATTCCTACAACCAAACTGCCAAAACCAAGACGCCGCATAAATCCAGAGCCCCAACTCCAAAATTCATGATACATCGGCGAATTACCTACGCCCTTCACTTCTGCCGCTGTCTCCGGCACAGCAAGCTGGACAAGGAGCCCCTTCATCTCCCCTCCCTTTCCTCATGCCACCCAGCAGCCAATCGGTGAGGCCAACTACCCTAGCACCAACGCCCCTTTCCCAATTTCCACCTTCTTGCATATGTTCAATAGTGTGGCTGACAACTCTGCCCTCTTCATCGAATTCAAAAATGAATAGTCCCGTAAACTCCTTGCTATCATCCTCCCCCTTGCCACCTCCCAACCACTCTGTAATTTTGTCAACGCTTTCTCTGCCTCCTATTCCCTTGTACAGTGCTCCGGTACCCTTCCCCTTTGTTTTTCCCACCGTCCGCCAGCGTACGATAAGTTGTTCTTGCCGACTTAGTGATGGAGAGCGAGCATTCGAGGTAGACTTGATCATGCGTTCCGAGAGTATGGTAAGTCGGACATCACCCACAAGAGGTACACGCCCCCATGCTATGGGCGAGGTCCACAATGCCGCTGCATATGCGACCCGTCCGGAGACGGTGGGGAGGTGGGGGTGTGAGGATGGAAAGAGGTGGAGAGTTATCTGCGGGGAAAGGATTTCTTGGGGGAGTGGTGATTGAAGAAGGGTAGGTAATCGTTCTTGTAAGATTCTAAGAGCTGCCAGGCTCTGTTAGCAGGGTTCTTGCACGAGGTATAATCAAGACTTACTTTTCCCCAGCTTCAGAGTTCGTTCGTCCGGTTTGCGTGGCTCAGAAGGGTCATTGCGAGTTGGCATATCCCGACGAGGTACAGATCCAGTGAACCAGACATCAGGAATGGCTTTCGGACCTTGCTCCACTGTTGCAAGGCATCTTGAGGTGGCTAATGCAGGGTGTACTGAGCGGAGTGACCGACAGCTCAGAGTGAGGGGAGAGAGTTTCGTGGCATTGAATGGAGCAGAACGCAGAAGGGTACAATGCGTCGACATCAGCCTGGATGCTTGGATATAACGGCAAAAGACATTAAGAGGGACGAAAATACTGCGGTTGTATTGCGGGGGTTGTTGCTGTTATGTTGAATGTCACGGAAGAGAAGTAAGCAAGAGAATTGGAACTGGGAAGCTTTATCGGCGGCGATTGGCACAAAGCCTAAAACAGTTAGCGGTCAAGCAGTACAGTCCCAGCAAACGAGGGACATGCCATGCCCTGGTACCTCCTCGCAACATGTACCTAGGTAAGTCGGTGTGTACCTGGGACTACCAAACTCTGGAAATTTATGATTCATACATACATCACAACCAAGATACAGAGCGAATCATTCTCCCATTCATAGACATCTATTTTATGTTGACAAAGAAACCCAACATCCCATCTTCGTTCCAGCTTCCATTTCTCCCCATTCACGGCGCCTCAGGAACAAGGAACTCTAGTCATCACGTGCCGTCACTAGCGAGCTTCAGGTCGGCGGATCTTAAAGACGTCGTTGCTGGAAACGCAGGCCGCGATACTACAGTACCTGGTCTATCTCCCCAGAAACCAAAACAACGTCCAACGTCACCTCCCATCCTGGTGATACCTAGCACCATCGAACCTTTGCACACTCAAAGAACGTCGCCATCATGAATCCCGAGTAGTAAGTCTCCCTGCCAGGCAACGTCATCTTCAAGCCGCCCCCCGATTCCAAGGCACGATTCTATTGAAACGAATACTGACCTTACTGCGCTACAGAGTACCCCTCCATGGCCTTTGACAAACGATACATGGGCGCCAGCGCTCTTATAGTCGTCCCCGAGAACTACGGACACATTACTCACGATCTGGGCAGATACGATTACCTCTTCAAGCTCCTCCTTATCGGGGACTCCGGTGTTGGAAAGTCCTGCTTGTTGCTGCGATTTGCGGATGACACATACACTGAGAGCTACATCTCGACCATCGGTGTTGACTTCGTACGTTGGGATCTACAGGGGAATTAAGGATGGGAGCTGACGCCTTGGCAGAAAATCAGAACGATCGAGTTGGATGGCAAGACCGTGAAGTTGCAAATCGTAAGGGCTACTATGGGATTCTAGGCGGGGACATGAATGCTGATTGCTCTTAGTGGGATACCGCGGGACAGGAGCGTTTCCGAACCATCACTTCATCCTACTACAGAGGTGCTCACGGCATCTGCGTTGTTTACGATGTTACGGATATGGATTCATTCAACAACGTCAAGCAATGGCTCCAGGAGATCGACAGATATGCCACAGAGGGAGTCAACAAGCTGCTCGTAGGCAACAAGAGCGATATGTCAGACAAGAAGGTCGTGGAATACACAGTTGCAAAGGTACGTACTGTCACATGCGCGGTATCGCCTGTTCCATATCAGGTGGCAACAGCATTATGCGCAGCCTAGTTCGCATCAACATACTAACAAATCAACTTAGGAATTCGCTGACAGCCTCGGCATTCCTTTCCTCGAGACCTCCGCCAAGAACGCATCCAATGTCGAGCAGGCCTTCTTGACTATGGCCCGCCAGATCAAGGAGAGAATGGGCACTACCACGGCAAACAACAAGCCTACGGTACAAGTTGGACAAGGACAAGGTGTGCAGTCGGGATCGGCCGGTGGCTGCTGTTAAACAACTCTCCTGTCCTATACTACTCTTGAACGAATGGAACGACTGGTTTTTCCTTGCCTCTCTGCGCGCGCATTAGAATGACTGTCATTTGGATCGGCCTCCTGCATTCCCACCTTCTCACTCTACCTTCTCCCCGGAGTTCGGAAACCATACTGCAACGCGCATGGGGGGATAGATGACTTTAATGGCTGATGGAAAGTATGGGAGATTGAGAGAGCAATCGTTGCTACTGCCTTGGCGTGTGAGGGGATTTGGGGATCGGGAATTTGATACTTTGTTTTCTTTTTGCCAGGTCTCACCTTTTTTCTGATTGCGGGATGCTTTGATGCTTGCTGCGTGGTTACTTTCATCTTTGTTATTATGACAGCCTGGGTTGAGCATGCAATCAAGCAATTAAACCAAACTCGGGCATCTTCCCCAAATCCTTTGAATGTGATAAGTTATTGTTATCCTTAATTCGAGGAGGAGAATCCCAAGTTCCTCAATGCCAGTTGCATGATGATTTGGTTTGCGGGCTCCGTTCTTGCGATTTTGCATTCTCTTCGCGGTTTCCCGAAGTTGTCTATTAAATGTGATTAACATGTGAGAGAGAGTCTTCTCTTCTGACAAGGGGGGATAGGATGCCTTCTAGGTTTCGCTCTCGCTACACTATGTCCATATAGGAGCTACTTTCAATATTCCCAGAATGTTTCCACATTGCCTTTCGACATTCACTAACGACAAGCTGTCATGTCTGCCTCCTACGGCTTGACGGTATGTATAGAGCAATCCATCCAAACCCTTACTTGGTTGCTGCTACGAAGTGGTGGCGTTCTTTATTATCCACCAGACTAAGAGTCGGTGAGGAAGAAGGTTACCTGCTCTCGCCCCAGATTCGTCCCCTATTCACACCCATCCAGCAGACTAGCTCTTTATACCTAAGTGGTTGCTTAGGTAAATAATTCTACTTACTTTTCTAGCTGCTCTGAGAGGATATCGCAATCGACAGAGGTGATCGGACTTGATGAAGAGCTCAAGTACAGGGAGGGAAGATTCCATGAGTCTAACGAAAGCGAAATAATTCAGCATGCAATCTCTTGTTGTCAATTCCTGTGACTGGCCCTGAGCAGCTCTGGTAAATTTTATTCCTGATCTTAGTGTTTCTAGTCATCGAGGTTTGAATTCCGCACGGGAACTTTGGTACACAAAGTATGAGTATGTGTAGACCAAGTTCCCCAATCACTCACTACTTGCCAGCTCGGGGCTCTAGATCAGAACTGGTACTAAAAACAGCCATCAAGTCTTTGCCAGCGCATGAAGCCAAACACCGACCACAGGGGTAGGACACCTGACAACTCTACATCCATCACGTGTCCATGAAGTGATTCAAAAGAATGAATGACACTTGAACGCAACACCTCATGACCATAATATATCAGCTGATTATCTGTATCATTAAACACACACTTCCCTTGCCACTATGATTCACATAGTGGCAAACACGGCGCCAACTTGAAGCGAGAGGCAAACTGCGAAGACTTACATCGTCAATCAACTTTCTTGCCTTCGCCTTTCATCACTTTTACTTCACCAAAGAAGGAGATAACCGAGAGATAGAGCGAAAAATGGGGGTGTGCTCTTTTATTCTCCTGGTCCTGTTCGCTATCATATGTTAGTCTCGCTTTTCAGATAGGAAAGTTTGATGTTGTAGATACTGACTCCAGAGCAGTTCCACCCCTCGCGGTATTAATGATAGCAGGTTGTGGCCCGGATCTCCTCATCAACATCATTCTCACACTCCTTGGGTAGGTGCTCTTCTCCCCCCCGAAACAAATTCCCCTTTCGTTCAACATTTTGCAACCTGGCATCATGTTTCGGTGTTGGGTTTCACAGGCAACTCGTCTCTGACAAACGAATGTCCCAGGTATTTCCCAGGACATCTCCATGCCTTCTACATTACCGGCGTGTATTACTATCGCAGGGACCAGCGCAGACATTATATCTACCTCCCGCGTGATGCACCGGGGATTTTTAGTCGGAAGGTGCAGAGTGGAGGTTTGAGGTATTGAGCGATTCACGAGGGGGTGGGATTGCATTGGGCAGGGTTGGGGGAGAGAAGTTATGGGTTTGAAAATACAGAAGTTCGAAAATAGGTATTTATCGCTGTCATCAATGTTTACCAACTTTTTTTTCACTTGTGTGCGTTGCTGCTCCGTTTTGAAAGTGAGTCGGAGAGTGAGTCGTCTGCCTTGAGAACACTCCGCTACATGAAGCTCCAGTGAGTTGACGAAACAAGGTTGTTTATGCAACTGGAGGAAACTGGGGCTTGTATTACTTCATCGTCCGTTCGTAAAACGACAACTACACGAAAATATCCATACCCAGTTAAGTTATTACCTCATGTAACTACTTCATGGGACCTAGGTTGAACTTCCTGAGAGCTTGGAGCAAGAGACAGAAACACCTAGTATTTTCGTCGACAATGACAGCCAAAATTAGGTTGACAGTGAATAATCCACCGTAAGTCCTTGAAAGAACCACCCTAACATCTCGCTAGAAGACTAGTCTTGTTATTTCCGGCCCCTGTATCGAGCCAATCCTGTAAATTTCATATATATTTCTCTGACCACTCTCATCAACAAGCGCCCGCCCAACGGGACCAGTACTGGTGTGGGCTATGCTGTGCTTTTCTTACGGACTCCCCATGTCTAGGAGGTCATTATATGCTCGATAGACCAAATAAAATAAAAGATGGACGAATCTTTGGACATATTCACACCTGATCCGGACCGAAAGTGGATTCAGTGCTCGTGAGTAAGGTGACTGTTGGAACCTAATTTATAAGAAGGGAAGAGTTCGCCCCGGAGAGATGCTTCTACGGCGAACAAATTCACCATTGAGATGCGTTAAGGGGGGGTCCGATGCAACTACAGTCGTATTCCCAAGTGTAGTAGGGTGCGCTGTATCAATGGAGGGAGGGAATCATTGACCCGTCGTTGAAGTTCATCACCAGTTTTTTTTTTGAATAGCTTCACTAGTTGCCTTGAAATGACACTGAAGAGAAATTCGACAACAGTACCCAAATGCCTCAGCTATTACCTTAAAGTTATACCACATGGATAGTTTCTTTGTTTGAAAGTAGCGCAAGGAACGAGAAACATTTTTTGCAAGAGGTATTGTCATTCTTGGGATAAAGGCCAGCCTTCTTTCTAAGGAAAAACAATTACAACCATATCGAAGCCCCTCAACACGTTCCCGTGCGATCTGCTAAAGAATGACGAAATTGATCCTGCTTAAGTAACAGAGTTCTAGGTGTGATGAGATATGAATAGAATTTGGCTGCACTGGCAGGGAAGTTACCCCTGTTAAGGTGCTTCAGCTGAAAGTAATAAAAAAAGATTTACAGTATCGAGGTGTCCATATCCAGCAGGATCGAATGGTCTAGTATTATTCTTCTACAACCAACTCCAGTTGGTTGACGTTGGGACATCTTCAAAGACAGCGGTGTCCCAAAGAGGAAAGACTCACTGGTGTCGCTCGTGATGAACCCCTCTCTTTCGTTCCAAGCTTTCCACCTTTAGCTAGGAGAGTTCTTGCCGGGGCTGAATTCTGGAAATACAAATAGGTACCTTACCTAGGTAGGTAGGAACCCTTCCTAGATCATTCCTTCCTCTCAGGATACCCACCACCATGAGCACCCACTGCCTGACTGCCACCCCAGCTAGCAAAGTCTCACTACTCACCACAAGCTCACATACTAAAAACCGCGACATGCAACACAAACTCAGTATCATTTAAGTGCTGACTGATTAAACACTCTACTACTGTGCACCGTCCGTCCAAAGTCCCTAGCTCCTGGAAAGTGAAAGTCAAAAGAGCGAAACTTTCCCACGGATCATGAACACCGCTGCCGCGCAAGCATGCCAGCCACTTGGAGTAGACAAGACAACACGAGACGAGACAGTACTATGCTAACTGTACCCAGCAGAGCAGAGCCTCCGCCATCGCCTCAAGAAAAGATAATCTAAACCTAGAGCAGAGAATGAAACCAACCAACCAGGACGAGAGGTCCGAGTCGAGTGAGTTAGCGACTTTTTCATCTCACCGTCACGATCACGAAACCAGCCCTCAGTAAACTAACCGTAGGGTGTAAATTTACTTTGCTCCAAGAAACGATCTGCCGGGATCGACCGATCCCTTGGAAACATTCCGACTCCCCGCTGTCATGTCTACAGTATCATGCCTATCATATCAAATCATACCATGCCGTCAAACCAAACCAAACCAGCAAACATCGCGGAAACTTCCTTAAGATTCAACGGCATCGAGTGGCGTGCTGATAATGAGACGTGCAACAAAACTCTGGAGGAGAGGATGGTGATTGGGTTGGTTGTTTTTCTCTACATTACTGGGTTTTCGATTGAGTTGGGTAGGGGTCAGGCATGTGAAGGATGATTTGGTGGACATGGATATGAACATGGTGGGAGATAAGTGTGGATGGATGGTGGGGGATAAGGAAGAGGCGCGAGTCATGGGTTGGAGATGTTGCGAGGCGCCAGTGTTTTGGTTCATGAGGTTGGCTTTGGTCTTGGGAAGGAAAGGTGGTAGTTAAAAGGGAAGTAGAATGGAAGGTGGCCGTCACTGTCTGTGTTTGGTTGGTTGGTTGGTCTTAGTTAGTTGGTCGGTTAGTTGGTCTGTTGGTTGGTCAGTCAATTTCGAGAGGATGCGTTGGTTGGCTTGGGTTTCTGTTAGTTGGTTGACACAGAATTGGTGAGTTGGTTCTCGTGTTGAAAGCTACTGTTGGCTTAGTTCGGTTCAGCTTGATTTGGTTTGATGCCAACATGGAAGATCCGATCACTTGCAGCGTTGAAGCCGCCTCAAGTGCTGAGAGCGCTAGCCTGGCAGGTGTGCTGATATGTGCTCCACACTGCGTAACTACTCGCATACCATCCACCCCTTTCCAACCAACGATAAGATCCAAGCGAAAGACTCACCACCTGTCAGTACCAGCGGCCCAAAAGAGACAGCCCACCAGCAAACACACACATAATAGCAGTCAAGGAACCAGAAGTCACATGCGGAACATATTTATGAAGGAAGATGATCTTGTATTTCCAAAGAATCAGAGTCTAATCTCGCTCGCTTCCTTCCTGCCAGAAAATCTCCCCAAACACCAACCAACCCCAACAAATGCGGGTTTCTTTCCAATGGAGCCCCGTCTAGATGACACCGGTATTTCGCCCCCTAGTTTTTATCATAAAAAGTTATGTACAAGGAAAGTAATATGTGTGTGTTGTGTGTTCTTGATCGAGATCAATCATCTCAAGAAGCTGTCAAAATCATTCTCGCAAATCGTTATCTCATCTCATCCCATATCCCCTTTCTCACTCCTGACATTGGTATTGACACTCGCTTACGAAGTAGCATAGGTTGATCCCAAGGAGCTGAGTGATGTTCCGCTGACGAGGTTACCCTCAGCGACCATGAAGTATGCGTAGCGCTCAATGTAATCAGTCTCGTCCATCCAAGCCATGACCTCAGTCAGGAAAGCTGCTTGCTCCTCATCAGTGCCAGCAGCCTCGAACTCGGTGATCCAGAGAGGACGGTTGCCACCAGCGGTGTAAGCTTTGGCCATGTACTCCTTGAAAGCAGCGGCATCTCCGCCGTTGTACCAATGGATGGCGACTTTGTCGATCGTGCAGGAAGAGCATGCGCCGATGAAGTTGGACAACCATGTCAAGCCCATCTCGCCACCGCCGTTGGTGACTGCTGGGGAAACGAGCTTGGCCTTGGAGGCGTATGGTTGCATGTAGGTGAGGTATCCGGCGGCGGCTTCAGCGTATCCGAGGTTGGCTTGTCCGGAGTAATCTGGCTCGTTGAAGGCGAGGAGATGGGTTGAACCGCCTGCGAGTGCGGTGGCTACAGCTTCGGCCCAGTTGCCAATGTCTCCAGGAAGGAGACCCCAGAGCATGGGAGTGTATTCGAAGTTGGATGGAATAGAGGGTGTGGTTGATCCCCAGTTGTATGCCCATGTCACATCAGAGGCGCTCGTGAAGGCCGAGAGAAGGCTGGCATCATTGTAAGCGAGACCACGCTTGCCCGATGATGAGGTCGAAGGAGCAGTGGTGGCCACGGGAGCAGCTGAACTTGTTGTAGGAGGAATGACGACGCTCTGCAAAGTGGTTGGAACGACTACTGGTTCGGCGGAAGTGGTTGGTGCGACGTAAATGGAAGTCGAAGTAGGGGTTTGCTCAATGAAAACAGCATCGGCAACTACGCTGGAAGTAGTGGGTTCAGGAGCTGGGGTGGATGAAGTTGAAGGAGTTGGGGTAGATGGGATTTCCGTGGTTGAAGGAGCCTGGGATGTTGGAGCTGGGGGAGGGATCGTAGAAGAAGGGACTGGCTCGGTAACGAGAACAGCACTTCCATCAATGGTAATCGTGCCCACGGCAACAGGAGCTCCAGTGGCATAGGATCCATCTGGCAATTCGGTAACCCAGACCTCCTCAGTCACAATGACATTGTCGGTATCCAGGTAGTAATCTCTTCGGACAGCTGGGGCAGCGAAAGCTTCCTTGACCAGCAAAGATGAGGCCATGACGGCCAAGGTGGAGAATGTGGTACGCATATTGGCGAGGTAGAAGTCGAAGGGATGTTTTGGAGCTTTTGGCGAGTGGGGAATCTGGTAACGGTTCTAATGGTGTGCGAAGGAGTGTGCTTGTTCTTGTTCTTCTAGGTGTATGTGGATCTGTCTTGAGAATCGACCGAAAGAGGTATGTTTGTACTGGAAGCAAAAGTTGATTCAATCAACTGAAGGAGTGTATGTGTATGGGTGTGGGTATGTCCAAAGGAAGGTAAACTGGAAGATGGTGGGCAAGATCCAGAACGCAACGTCAAGTGCGGTAGGTAGGTAGTATTTCTATCCTCAAGATCGAAGAACGAAGCAACAGAAAATGAATGTGGGGACCAAAAAAAGACGGTTGGAGAGGAAAGAGGAGAAAAGGCGTCGTCAGGGGATTCTTAAAATATATGTACTCGTAGGATGCAGCGCTGTCTCCCAGGGGGTGAGATCGGGGGGGGCACACCCGCTTCTGGAGATTGTACCTGGGCAGAGGGGCTCGACAGGCCTGGCACCGCTCACAGCTCACACGGCACTGCATCCCCGGGACATTTTCCCAGTTGTTTTTTCGTCAGCCCACTGGGCCCAGCGCCAGAGACAGGCAGAGCGTGCGTGTTCCTGCATCTTAGCCCAACCCACAGCAGTCCGGCCCCTCCAACCAACAGCTGTGATTCGTATGTTTACTCCGTACGTGGAGCCAACTGAGGAGCTGCCCGGCCCTGCCCTGCCCCTGAGCCAGCGCGGCAGCAAACCCAGCCCAGCAATGCCAGGGGCAGCCCAGTAGACCCGAAACGCTGCCCTGGCGCTACCCGGGTAGTCGAAAGCTTGACCTCTGCCACCCGGGGATGGCGTTGAAGCGAGCTGCCTCAACTGGACCCGATGTGTTGTGTGGATGTGATGTGCGTTCCTCTGTTTGTTTGAGGTTTCGAGGGCGAGGGAAGCCAGAGAAGGGATGATTTGCCGGTTCGTCCCATCGATGTTGTCTGGATTCTTTGATCTGCTCTCCTGCAGCTGTTGTTTGTCAGGATGAGGATGCCACTTGTTGGCTCTCCGTACCTGACTTGTGTTTCTCCACGTAATGCAAGGAACCGCCCATCCATCCACCCACACAGCATGCAGGTCCAGGCCACGGAGACCGAAGATCCAGCGTTGGGCAAGCACGCAGGCTGGAAGAAACCCACAGAAGAGAAACCCACCAAAGAGAAGGGACGGGACTCATGGAGAGAAGGAGGAAGGGAAGGGCCGGCAGTCCACTCAAATCCTGGGCCGATTGATCGATTTCATGTGATGAGCAAGATATACACCGGGGTAAGAGATGAAAAAGGTGGCTGAAGGATCCAGGTCCAAGCCAGGGGATGAACAACATCGGATGATTATCGGCTCTAAAGGGGGTGGGTCATGTGACCTTTTCCTCACTCATCGGAGTCCTCCTCGCCTGCCTGCCCGTTCTTTCCCTCAAGTTCTCCCAGCGATTCAAGACATTCGCAAACCAGCCAGATAGCCAGCCAGCCAGCCAGCCAGCAGCGTAACGCCTCACCCCTCTGCACCATCACGATTCGCTGTCGAGAATTATGCATCCACTCAATTCAGCCGAAATGGAAGTCTCTGTTTTCTAGTCTTGCATAAAACGAAACAAGCTACTGTATGCGTGTCGGGATAAAATTTTGTGGATTTCTTCTTTTTTGGGGGGGGGGGGGGTGGTCGACTCAATTAACCGACCGACTGACCGGACCCCCTTTTTCTCTTCCCGCGCGGGTGGCCATCTTGCCCTTCGCTTACCAGGCATGGCGCTTCTGAGTTATCATTCGCTGCTACCCATGCAGGCTTTTCTTCTTCTTGATCTTCTGAATCAGGTTGTACAGTTTTTGGCTTTTGGCCTTTTCATTCTTTTGTTTTTTTTTATAGGAAGGAGGGCGTGTTATGATAGCTGCTTTTGAAAACCCAGAACACTGCATACCGCATAGTGGCCGGACAACTTGCAAATTAGATGTCTCGTGGCGATGGTTGTAGGTTACTGGATCTCATATCTCATACGTTGCAACTATCTCACATTGAATGATCTCATGTTACAGTACACTGTTCTGTTCTGCCATGTCCTCCCTTATCTCATACCAACCACAGACCCACCCCTCAATACTCGCTTAGTCTGAGTTTCTTTCCGATCTCCCTCCTCCTCGCGTTGACCGTCGCGCGCTCAGATGGTTTAGTCGATCCATCATCCAAGCCCTCGCCCCGAGCCTTCAAAGCTTGAAGCAACATTCCAGCATCAAAGAAGCCATCTGCAGAAAAAATTAGCCTCATCCCAAAACCACCGTCTGAAATAGCAAGGAGACTTACATCCTCCCAAACCTTCATCGTCGCTTCCAGCTGCACTCTCGTCTGCCGGTGTCATGGTTCCTGGTGTTTTCTTGCCGGGCTCGTGGGCTTTGATCACTCTTCCTCGGGACTTGAGTCTGCTTCCTGGCTTGGGTCGGGTTGCACTGGCTTCGCGCACTCGGCTAGCTTTGGGACTTGTGCCTCGGCGTTGTGTCATGCGTAGGACTCGTCTGATCTCCAGCAAGTAACTTTCAAGTGCATCGACGAATCGCTTGGTCTGTCTGTGCTTGCTGCTGGCGCAGATGCTAATACCCTCTTCCTTGATGATGTATCCGATACCGAAGCCATCTCCAGAGGTTGGTCCGAAACCAAAGTGTCGAAGGGATGGATTGCCGCAGTTGGAAGTTGAGATGATCGTATTGTTCAACTTATCCCATCCGCTGTCCGCAAATAGAAGAGGCATGTTGTGATTCTGACCTCGGGATGGGGAAGAGTTGCCTCGCACACGATTTCCGTTGGAACGGACCGAGTGGGATTCATCTCCGTCGATAGATATCAACGAGTCCCTGCCGGGGCTGCCAACAACTGATGCGGGATCTCTTTCCGAGCTACCTTCGACGGGACTTGAGTACCCATTGCTGCTCAATCCAGTGCTGCTTGCAGCCTCTGCTCCGTCCTCATCAAGTGCCTTCTGCCATACGCTGAAAAGCGCATACAGATGTCGATCACAACCCTGCGCCTTGGCACACTCTCTGGTGTTCGCTGTGTGTTGTTGACAGGCTTTCCTCAAAGCATCAACTTTCTGTTGTGGAGGATTCTCCGCCCAGAAAGTCTGTACAAAGTCCACAGACTCCGAAGTAACTGAGCGGACCGCCTCAGTACGCCCATGAAGGTAGACCTTCGTCATTGCTGGTTCATAGGTGCACTCTACACGACCATACAACCCGTAGTATGCTGCCTGGAAAGCCATCTGAACGAAAGCATCGGGCGAAAATCCCATCCCAGTCATAAAGTTTTTGCCATATGCAGCGAAATCCAAGGTTGCAAATTCGTTCTGTTGGATCAGATCGGCAAGTCGAGTTTCAGCGAATCGAAGGGCAATACTGAGCTCAGGAACCATATCCCATTCCAACTTATGAGGTGTGGTGCTGACATCACCAAAGCTGTCGGGATCTCGCTTGGATGGATCGGGACTTGTTGAAGCCCAGAGACTTGGAGCTTGGCCGTTGATGGTGCGAGCAAATCTAAGAATAGTATCCGTGTAAAGGTCACTTGCGAATCGAAGGACCGTATGACCATCAACGCCAGTGTGCTCGAAATTGATTCCTGCGCTTCCGTTCTTGCAAACAATGATCTGCAACTTATCGTACCATCGATTGGTACAAGTACCAATTTGCACACCCTTCTCAACTTGACTGGTACCGCAGAGCATGTTCCCACAAAGCTCGGCTCCGGACGCAGGTTCCGTGTAATCCAGGCAGAGAATGAACAATGCTGAGTCTACTATTCCAAGACAATCGGCATTATTCGACCCCTCATCTCTGGTCATGACATCTCTCAAACCAGACCAGACCTTTCGATTTTCGGTGCTAAGGACACCCAAAGCACCTTTGGCTGCTTCCTGAATCGGCGTTTGTTGGGCGTCGTCAACGATAGTTTGGAGATTGATCGACACATCCTTCTCGGTCATGATCAGATCAGAGTTGTCATCCAGAACATCAAACCAGTAGAATTGGCCATGACAGAGTACAACAATGTGCTTGGCATCGGGATCTTGTCCAATATGGCAACCATTCTCTGTGGGTACACGCGCAGTTCCAAACAATCTGGAGTATTGGTACATGCAAAGGGGTTGGCCCCTGATAGTGTCAGGTGGTAGCTCCTCCTTTCTTACAGCACGGACGAATGACAAGGCAGACACCACTAAGGACGCGGCACGAGTGACTTGATTGTTCCTTGCAGGTGTTGGATCATCCTCGAGCAAGAAGAATGGATTCAGGTTCAATACGACAGGGTTGTCGAAGTTCAGGTAAGAATCGTACCCTTTGGTACGTCAGCATATATCGGTCATACTGAGATGGGTTACTTACAGAACTGCTCGATGTAACTCGTCTTGCCGGTAGCATACTTCTTCAGCCTCTCCTGTAGCTCCGGTCCTTCAGCTTTGAGAAACTCCTCCACTGCTTGTTGAGTTTCGGCATGCTCCCTTGGACTCTGAAGCGGTTTCAGGGCGGCTAGATATTTTGAAGTACTGCCCTCCAACTCCGGTATGGGCAGCTTAGGGAGCTTATCCTGGGCTGCAAATGTGATACCAGCCTTGTGCTGTGGCTGATCACTTGCTAGAGGGTTCTTCTGGTCCTTGGTGTATTCATCGGCGGCCTTCTTTGCTCCATCATGGGATCGGCCAGAGTCCTTGGCCAACTGAGGATTTCCAGGCTCAGCCAACGACTCATTCAAAGATTTCGGCATCGTGAAAGTACGGACGGCTGTGTGAAACGACGGCATCTTGGTTAGCCTTTTAGTTTATGCGTAGAGTGGTGAGATAGAGGTGCTGATATTCAGACCGCGTAGAGCCGTGCGGTAGAAGTAGTGACAATCTTGAAGATAATAGGATGGCATCCCACTTGAAGGAACGGTTTACTTTTGGAGATAAAGACAAAGAAGAAGGAAGAAAAGAAAATGACCAGCAGCCGGGGAAGGCTTGGTTATATCTGGGGTACAGGAAGTATCCATGGTGGGGGTTTGCCCCGCATGATGATTGATGCTGCAGAATACCATCCATAGACTGAACTCTCGATCCGGCCAGAAGGCCCATGTAGGACAGCATCCACACCCGCGCACTAGCTGGGTAGAATGCCGAGCTAATATCAAGGTCCGCAGCACCGAGTTTTGAAAGTTGGGGGAAGGATGCATACCAAGGGGACACAAGAGGGCATGCGTACCTTTTTTGAGGTGGTTAATAGGAAATCTCCTGCAATGTCGCCCCGAGATACTCCGCAATATGATGTATTCTTCCGGGGGTGCAACTATGTTTAGGACGGTGCCAGCTGTTGTGGTCAGAGGTGTTGGAAGTAGGGATGGCTGCTGGCCTCCAATCTGCGCCTTCAAGGTGGTGTGGACAATCTGAGCCGAGTAAATGACAGACGAACAGATAGGACAGTATCAGCACATGTGAAAGTGCCTAATACTGCTTTGAGAGGGTACAGCAGCAGTGAAGAAAAGCTTGAGTTGCCCCCGATGAAGCGGCCAAGCCGTCCGGACAAGAGGATGTTTGGGCTCAGCACACCCTTTCTTTTACCGGAGGCGACAGCAGTGCAGTGGTGAGTCGTTTAACTTGGGTGATTTGTCGTCCGACGTTGACAGCGGGACCTGGAGTTGCAGGTGCGTGTGGAGCAGCTATGGATGGATGGAAGGAAGGAATCGAGGCGATAGGATGGGAATAGAGGTGGATATGGCAAGACAAGGCAAGGAAAGGCTGCCAGGCCAGATGATCCGGAGGGCTGAGTTGAGTTGAGCTGACTGACTAAGGGCACGATTGCCTGGCTTCTGACTTGGTCCCAGAGGACAGCAACGTGACACTCCCGATGATGCTGGGATAAGACAGGACGTTACAATCCTGGCCTGGGTAAGGTTGAGGTCGTAGATGAGGCGTGACCTGGGGTTGCTGTGGGGTAAACAAATTGTTTGAAGATGGAGACGTCGGTGGGTGATACAGTCCTGAGAGAAGAAAGAGAAGCAACTGCCGACAAAAGACAGAGGCGCAGGAAACGGACAACTGCTTAATATCCACCGCGCTAGTCTATCGTACGCTCTAGATTCGTCTGGTCTGTCTGTATAGAATTGAAATTATTGGAAATACAAATAAATGCTCTCGTCTCATCGCATGCCATGTCATCGGCACAGTAAGGTAAAAGTACTGTTATCGGTCTGATGACGCTGTGCCGAGCCCGCCCAGATCCAGATCCCCGGATTCCTTAAGCGAGGTTCAGCTTTCCTTTGGCCCGACTTCGACTTCAACTTCTCATCTCTCCTGTTGGTATTTGGTCCAACCGTGGAATCATACCTTCAACTCATATCATCACCAAATCGTTCCAATCTTCCTTTTCCAGAATCTCGGCATCGTAACACCTTTATGCACAAACAGACCTCAGCTGACGATTCGTTGGTTGTCACTCCTCTTCATCCAGTTATTGCTTCTTGTTGTACTAGCGGCAATGCCCTGCCCTGCACCCCGCCCGCATCGTGGTTTCATTCCCATCAGCCGGACTTTATCTGCTTGGCTCATGTCAAACCTCGGGGTGAGGCTTGACAGGGTGTTTATACTTTCGACCTCACCGCGCGATATCTGGTCTCAGCCACTACAGTGGTTTCATGGGTATTGGTATTTTGATTCGTTGTCTCATCACATGACTTAGACATTCCTCAATTGCACATGCATATTGCAGCTGAAGTGTCCGTCTGATGTAGCCCGTTTGAGTCTCTCGTGGTGTTTTGGAGAGCTGTAAGACTGGCCATGGGAAATGTGTTTGTGATGGATTTCATTCTTCAATGTCTTATTTTATACCCTCGGCTGGACATGTCTCCCTTGAACTCGTCATAGCAACTGGTCCAAAAAAAAACGGCAACACGTCCGTCCTCGAAGGCAATCAAATCAACTTTATGCCTCCGCCGACATCGGTATATTTCTACTACATACCTATGAATGCTTTCCAGAGTCCCAAATTCTCAATAGCGTCAAAAATGGCAGAGAGCCCTTCCCGATCATAACCTACAGACGTAGCATATTGTAATCCTTTGGTTTATATTGCTGTTCAATGTTGAGATCGGTTCTTAAGGGGTGTATGTGGGATCTCAAATGGGATTCTACGTCCCATGACTTCAACACAAGTTGAGCTATTCACTGAGATAGGAACTTGGAAGACTATCGAACATTTTCCTGACAGTTTTTGGGTTCAATCGAGTTGAAGCTATTAACCCAGCCCTTTGCAAGTGCCTGCCTTTCATTCTACTAGAAGCTCTCTGCGGTGGAGAGTGGAGAGAAATGTGTTCCCTCAATTCTCCTGCCAAAGCACTTAAAATTAACATTCAACAGCTCCGTGTGAGGTCAACGATACCCCCTAAACAAAATATTTATATAACCTCGAGAGATTCTCCATTATAATAGAACTGCTGCTCCTCTGAACAACAGTCTCGAGATCCGTCTTTGGGTGATGTGTATTTGTTTCCAAAGCGCGGTTTGGGACAGACGCTGGGTTTTCAAAAGTATCTGTTTGGTGTGCCGTCGGGCGTGTACGATGCTTCGTATTTAGGCTGTATGCCCTCTAATTATCGCTAGAACAAATTCGCACCTTGGATGCCAGAAAGCAGCTGGGCTTGCAAGACCGACGAAGTTAAAAAAAAATGGCGTTTTCAGTCCATATAAGACTAGAATATAAAGAGTAAAGACTGCCGTTGTGTAGAAGAATGAGTTGGGCCAATGTATCACCTCCTTCAACGGTATATACGGAGGCATTTAAAGCGAGCGAGAGCTCCTCACTTGGACCCACCCCCTAGTAATCGAAGAGATTGCAAAAGTAGATCTCTGACAGCCACCGAGAATAATCTAACATTGTAATTTGCCACGGACATCGCCAAGCCTCGACAGGTTTATTTTCTGTAATTTGTCAGTCAAAGCTGACGTGGAAAGAAACACTGTATCTTGGATCTTCGTTATACCGGTTACTTAAAGCGAGCCCCGAAGCTTCTACGAGTGGTTGAAACGTGAGTAAGACACAGATCTAATCCTCCACGACATTGTGGTCTGAGGTACGAGTACGATATGAGACGAGGAATGAAATTCATATCAGGTTAAACGAGTCTCGTCTCATTTCCAGACGCCGATCAACTTCAGCTGAGCCTTCAACTTACACGAAGACCCTTCACGGTTTACGCAAGATCCACCTGGCAGCAAAGACTAAGCAACATTTACAAGTCTTTCCTGCCAATCAATCAAAACTTCTTGAAGGTAATATACCAGGGGAAAGGGTCGATCTCCAAGCACGCATTGTCTAGTACCTGACCTGTAGGTCGGCTTCATACAGCCCAGCCCGATGCTGCAGGTCGGCCACCTGTGAAACGAAGAATACCGACTTTTCTTTAGTATGAAAGCTGCTGTGGCCAAACCCACAAGTATGATGATGACACTGCCCATCAAAATACCTCGGGTGTTACTGTACTTTGCGGAGTTGATCATGCCCAACAAGCAGGTTCTCCATCTCCTGGCCATGTGGCATCCACTTGGCACCGAGGCCCGTGTAACTTCTGAAAACCTACCAGACTTGTATGTAGTTCAATTTATTTCTTGCAGGTGTTCACCGACTTGGTGTCTATCTGATTGACTGTGTTGGAGCTGACCGAGTAAGCCAAAATACTTGGTTGCTATGCTGAACACTTTGGCAAAGTATTGACAGAAGCCTCTTACAACCGACATAATGAGTTAGGGGAAACCGCTCTCAATGGCAACTTGCCGGGCAGTGGTGGTCCAGCCTAAGATGCATTATGAAATCATAAGAAGGCCTTTGTGACAAGTCACCAGTAGGTAGACTTGACCGGCAAACATGTAGATACTCGTCCTTTGTAACATAGTGAGAAAAGAAGAAGAAGGAGAAGAGAAGCACATAAGCGATTGGCCATTTCAGAAACCAAAAGAATACATGAATCGGAATCTAAGATATATCGCCAAAAACGGTAGCTGAAGCCTCCAAGTATGATTTAAGCTATTGGAGTGACCTTAGGCACAACCCACCAATCATGGTATCCCTTCCCAGCCAGAGGTATCTCGACCTTCAGCTTAACTTGTCCGTTTTCTCCAGCAGCCTCAACAGCCTTCTTCACTGTGGAGACAGTAATACTGGTAAATATACAAGCCTTTAGACAAGCCTTGATATTGCTCAACCAAGCATCATGGGATCCCTGGCAGAACGCTTCCTTGTCCGTCAGTTTGCTGAGAACTTCAAAGCCTTTCTTTGCTCCCATGGCTGATTCTCCCGCGAATTGGAGTAGCTCAAGAGTCGAAGATTCGGGTTGAGTGACGTGTCGGGTGAATTCGTCGAATGGAAGTAGTTCGGGGAGACCAACGCTGTGGAATGGCTTCATTCGTACTTCATATCTCATGATGTCGTCGCTGTATGGTCTTGGTGGTGGCTTTATCAGGGAGAGACGGCCGAGAACAGTAAATAGACACGACAAAGCGTCGGAGAATCCGTACGTAGCAGCAGATTCCATAGACGAGAGGTTGATGAAACTTATGGCGTTCATGAACTCTGGATGCTCGGCCGCTGCTGTCGCGGGCTTCTGCAGGGAGGCTCTCAAATTACGGACGACGAAGCCCCTAATTCGCTCGAGATGACGGCTCCGTGTCTTTGTTAGGTATTGCAAGTACCAGTACATCCCTGCCAGCTCGTCCGGTTGATACGTCTCAAGCTCGAATCCCAACTGAACCAACCACTCCATGATTCGCAACTTGTAGAAGTAGGCCCATGACGACAGTGGGAAGGAGTATATGGGCTCGTTCGAAATCTCGGGGTCAATAATAGGCTCCTCTTTAGTAAACTCTCGAAGCTCAACATCCAACTCTTCGGCGTCCATTTGAAGATTATCCCAATCAACAATCGTGTGGCGGAACGTGCGTCGTATCCTGCATCGATTCTGACATATAGTTCTCATGATATCCAAATACGAACCCGCTGCTCGGGATCGGAAGATTTCCATGCGAGAAGCCATGTTGTGTCGCGGATCATGCGGCACCTCGATTTCATCGTTGAGCTGATCTAACAGCTGATCTGAAGGTAGTACAACAGTAGCCAAATCGTCATCAAGAACACGCCGGATTGATACTGCCCCTAGAACAGTCATATCTGCAAAAACGTAGTGTTGCAGCAAGGTTCGAACGTAGACCGATGGCTGCGGTTTTCGAGCCTGGAATAGAAAGACAAAGGTCTATTTCTTATTAGCCTGATGTTGTTGAATCTAGGTATAACGTACCATGAGACTCTGACTATCAGAGTACTTGAGTACTTCAACCGCAACCGAGGCATCTAAACAGAGTCTTTCCAAATGTTCGAAAGCTGCCTTTTGGCTGACTTGTACGATCGGACGTGGCGGGACAGTACTCGCTAGCTTTCGCTGTATCTTGACGCTGAAAGAAGACGGGAAAGGTTTTCCAAATGGAAGAGATAATTTGAGATCCGGAATGAAACTCGCAAGATCTGACCAAAGCCTCTTCGTATCCCCAGATATGGTGCTATCTGCACCTTCGACCGTTCGGAGAAACTGAAGTCGAAACTTGAGTCGGCATTCTAATGCATTCTTGATCATTGGTTCCACGTCATTGGCACCTGCAAGGAGGGCAATGGTTTCATCAAGAAACTCAACGATTTTTTCATGTTCGATCCCCTCCACAAGACTCCGGTGGAAGGTATGCGTGACAAAGTCTTCTTCCTAGATCTAGATGTCACCAAATATTCAACCCATTATTAACATGCGCACATACCTCATATGTATGCTCTGACTTGACTCGATCGTTGACGTAACAGCAAGTTTTGAGAAGGCCAAGACAATACGCCCTCAATATCTGTAATGTCATAGGTTCACCTGTGCAACTCTCATTCCTGTCGAAGAAGGTCTGGCTAACATTCAGCGGGCACGGTGACAGAATCCTGTCAAGATACAAGCTAGTGAAGATCGTTTGCGCGAGCGGGTGTCCCATGTGCCATGCCATCTGTGACATTAGCAACTTCCCAACTTTGCTTGGATCATACATTACCTCGTGGCATAGCAGCTGATCGATAATCCCTATGATCTCCTCTGGAAGCAGATCTTGTCCGAAGTCAAACTCATCCTCCATGGTTTCTCCAGGCTCGAGATAGCCACTATCCATCTTACGGTCCATGATCTGCCAGCGTTAGCCCTTATTAAAACTTCACATATAGCTTCCAAACTTACTTCCAAAGCCCCAACTGACTCAAAGAGCGTGAAGAACGGATCCTTGATGAGCTGGCCAATATCGAGCTCTGGGAAGTCTATTAGCACGTGATTGAAAAACGGGAGCCTCTGGCCGAGAACTTACGTTGGGCCGCGAGGGTGAACTGCTCTGTGATATCCATAGCTATCACGCCCTTGCTCTTTAACTTAGGTGCTGGTGGTGGCTCGGGGTCATAGGCGGCAAACGGGTCTACCGGTCTGTTTTCATGTTCGTTGAGAGCGAGGTTCGCTGCTTCTGTAAGATGGTTAGCTGGATAGCCGTTACTGTGGCAGAGACAGCGTTCTTGCCTTGAGAGATGGCAGAGACACCATTGCTATGCATGTTTGTTGTGCTGAAATGTTCTCAGTGCAGCTCATGGGAGTTGGGATGTTTGTCGCAAGCCTAGTCGAGCCAAGTTGAGGATTCAAAGTCGGAAGATCTCGCTTGAAGGTGGTGCTAGATGGAGCTCGTGGAGAGCAGACCTATCAAAGTAAAAATCGAGTATTGTGCAAGCCCTCGAGCCCAAGTACAGTTCTCTAAGTTACAGAACATGAAATTCACTTGTAAGCGTTTTCAGGTATGTCGGGTCCTAGCCTATGGCCTCAGGACATCTACTACGCCTTCAACTGGAGGTTCCCCTTGATACAGATGAGGACAGTACCCATCGTCCAGAATGTTAGTCCTTCTACCCAAGTCGAGCATCGATTTTAATTGTGACCGTTTGAAGCAGCACAGTCCAGGGACGACATTTATAGTCTTCTGTTATTCGTATGCCAGAGAAGACATGCGTTCCAAGGTGTAGCATCTCAAAAGACGGGCCAAAGGTGTTTTCAACAATATCAGATGTATCAATCCACTTCACATAACAGCTGGCCGCTTTCATTCAGAGTTTCGACCGGACCTTTGAATTGCTGGGCTTTTCGTCCTCAAATAATACAATTGTACAATCCACCATCGATGTCCGTCCTCCAAAACCACCCACCCACCAGCCTGCCCTCTATCCCGCCAACCTTCCTGCCATCAATATGCCTTCCCGGAATCTACGACTGGGTGCCAGCCTCTGCCATTGAAGCAGCGTTTGCCTCTGCGACGCTCTTGCTCTCGCCTTGCTTGCCGTTCTGCATTCAGTCCCAATGTCAGCTTCATCCCTTCCACGCATCCGTATCGCTCCGGGGCATCACTCACGTTCCACTTGGCGAACTTCAGTTCCATCTCTCCTCTTCGCTCTGCTGCCAGTCTCTTGTCATCCTTCAAGCTGCGGCGGACGACTCGTGCGGCGACCGAGAGGTATTTGTTGTAGCTGTTGAAAGGTTTGTCAGTCCAAGCTCCTTGCAACCACGCCACGGCTCAATTGAGAATCGATTGGAGTTCGAGGGACGGTGAAACGTACGTGAGACCTGACGCTTTCCACGCGAATGCCATTGTGTATGATGAGAGGTTGTGAGGTGAGATACAGCGGTTGATGGGGTTGCTAGAGTTGGCAGCTGTTGAAGCTCGGAACAGATCGAATTTGATGCCGAACAAACCACGTGACCAATATTCGGATGATCCCCTGAACCCAAACTCTTGGGCCATGAAACGACTTCGAGTGGGCGGGGGCTTGCAAATTCACGTTCACATGGGCATATTTGATCACTTAGAAGGTTTTGGACAGTCAAATTGCTCGTATATCTACAGTACACTCTAGAGCTGTTGATACAACCCCCTTCCCACTCTCCCAGACTAAAGAAAAATTTATACTTTGAGACCCAACTCCTCCGCGTATGGGAGAACGTAGAGATCTCCAACAGCTGAAACTGTTGCCTTACCCTCCAACAAAGCCTTGGCAGCCTGTAAAATAGTTAGCATTGCCTTTGAATAGACAGTGAACAGAAAAATACATACCGACTTCAGCTTCTCCGCAGTGACAGCCTCGACACTCTTGCCAACCTCGTCGATTTGGAAAGCCTTTCCACCGTGGACGAGACCAGCACCAGTGACAACGAGACCGGCCTCAATGTTTTGCCCTTCTTCCAGAGCGCGGTACTTTGCGAGTGCGACAGCCTTGGTGAAGTCCTCCT
Source organism: Cadophora sp. M221 (assembly GCA_017366145.1). Lineage (NCBI taxonomy): Eukaryota > Fungi > Ascomycota > Leotiomycetes > Helotiales > Ploettnerulaceae > Cadophora > Cadophora sp. M221. Next base: position 41,348 of record JAFJYG010000378.1, read on the forward strand.
TGCTGATTGAACCCTCAGCAACGCTCTTGAGGGCCTTAACAGCTTCAGCTGAAGCGCCACGAATAGCTGATGCAGAGCCGCTGAATTGGATAGTCAAGAGACCTGCGTCAGAGTAGGCCAAGTGGGTGGTGGCAACGCTAGCTCCAGGGAACGAGGATACGGCCTTAGAGAGAAGTGAGAAGCCTGGGGACCACTTGATGCTGGACTTGCCACCAAGAAGAGCTGCAAGGACTGCAATTTCTGGCTTGTAGGATCCACCTGCAGTGAAAGAGCTCGATCCAGGGAAAGCAATCACGAAAGAGTTACCGGAGTTGTGTGCAATACGCTCCTCTCCACCGTAGTACTTGGTGGCCTCGCTCGACAAAGTGCTCGATGAGCTTTTTGACTCCTTGAAGAATTCACCAACCCATTTGGTCAAGTCGGCCTGGCTAGCGCCATTTGCAACAACAGCGAAGTTTGGCTTGGAGTATGCGCCCTGGGAGAACTGGGAAATGGATTCCTCGTTCAGGTATTTTGACAGAGGGGTCGAAGAAGATGGGTAGAGAGGCGTGCCGAGACCCCTGTGGAAAGCAACGCCATGTGCCGAGTTGATCGCAAGTTCGGAAACATTACCCAGGAGCTTCTTTTGGGCAAGCTTGATAATTGGCTCAATCTCCTCGTGGTATTCATGGGCTAGAATGACAGCGTTAGAAAAAGGTCCATAGTGTATTCTCCGCAGCAATTGACGTACCGGTGTACTTCGTTTGTGAGACAACCTCTCCAAGCAGCTCCGTGAAGTACGGTAAATCTTCTCGAAGGAACTTGGCCTCAATAACAAGAGCCTCTCTCGTATGGTATGAGGTCAATTGGCCTCCAAGAAGCTCGGATTCTCTCGTGATTCGTAGGGCCGATCGCTTGAGGGTGTTCTGAAAAAGAGAATGTCAATGTCTGAATTCAAAATCAACACATGGCACTAAGTATATCTACCCACCTTGAACGCGAATTGCTCCAATCCAGAGGTCAAGCCAGGCGCCGATTGGTATCTCGTTCCAGCCTTTGCAACAACAGCCAGTTTTGTAGTTGGTCCTGCCACATCTCTGCTAGCCACCTTGACTCCGTTCACATCCGCGGTCTCGTACGAGAAGGAGGTCGATCCGGAGATGGAGGCAGCGAGGCCGCGGCGGTTTGCTGGCTGAGCACAGCATTGCCTGCGAAGGGCAAGCTGTGCCTTGGGACCAATCGCCGACCGTGAGATCATTGTGCGGGGAGGATTGGTGGATGGGAATCGCAAGAGTTTGACTGCTTGACTGGACTGGGCTTTGAAGTTGAGGTTGTTGAAGCTCTAGGGAAGAATTCGGGGCGTGCAATTAGGGCGGGGGGTAGAGACCAGGTGTGCAGAACAATGAAATGGGTGGCCGCTGGCTGGTCAGCTTCGAGAACGTTAAAGCAGCGGTGCAAAGGGACTACTTGGGGAAGCTACACCATGTCGGACAGTTTCTAGGTAGACACATTGGAATTAAACAGTAACAAATCACCAAGAAAAATGATTTCTTTTTAGTATTGCTATTGTTACAAGTCATCAAGACATCTTTTATTAATTTCACAAGATACATATCTTCGTTCAATAGGCGCATATATTGAATTCTCTGTCTCTGAAGCCATCCAGAGCAGTGCCGCTTTCATCACTCCCCTCCTCGAGCCAATTCACCTTTAGCGAGGCGCCAAATGATTCACTCTTCTGGATGGTGGGGTCGACTGGGCGGCAGCATTCGTGACCTACCTTCGAAAATATTATCAAGCTCCAGCTCCTTAACTCCACGACTTCCCCGCTCAGCCTCACCTCGTCAATGAAGCACCGGTAGCAATTGTGGAAAGCTCTAGGGATCGGGGATAATCTCTAGCAGCAAGCAAGTAGGCACGCACGCAACATGTCTCGAGTAAGTCTTTGCGTTTATCTCTTTCCCCCCCCGCTGCGCAGCTAGCTGTGTGAAAACCACCCGTTTGCAGAGCCTCGAAACTGACAAGCTACAGTCTAAAAGCGCAGTAGAGCTTTGTGCTCTCCTTGTCGACGAGACCTATGGCGAATTAACCTCCGTATGTTTGCCATGTCGCATCCAGGCCATTCCTATGCGCATTTGTTCTGCCGTCCCCAGGCTGAGTAAATCGTTTTGATTTGGTCATGTCTGACTTTGCTCTATAGCGGATATTTACGATGCTCCTGCGACGCGGACGACTTACGGTCTTGAATCTGGTCAAATACACTCGACTTTCCCCCCGCGCCGTCAAGCATGGTCTTGCAGTGCTCATCCAACAAGGCCTCGTCTTCCACAATCACGATTCGGAGGGAGGTACTTTCTATGAAGCAAACCACGATGCGGCATATGGCCTGGCTCGATCTGGAAAGATTATGGAGGCGGTAGAGAATCGCTTTGGCACCTTTGCGCGGGATGTTATGCAGAATTTGTTTCTGCTGGGTCACACCAGAATTTCGGATCTCGCAGCAGTATATGAGTCAGGCTCAGCGGCACATACCAACGGCAAGGTCAATGGACACGCTACCGCGAACGGTATCAACGGCCACGATAAAGAACACCGTACTACTGGCCCAGTGCATACGGTACTGGCTCACTTACTTCAGGCTGGCATGGTAGAACCAGTTCTCGAGAGTATGCTTCGAAGCCCGACAGATCTCTACAGCAAGATCGAGAGAGACATCGAACAAGCATTCTTCCCCGAAGGAACGAAGGGTATTAAGCAGAAGGAAGAGATGAAACTCAAAATTCAAGCACGCCTAGACTCGGCACGAATCGAAGGTCAAAGTCGATGGCAGATGAAGGGCAAGAAGAGGATGGCGAATGGAGACCACAATGGTACGAATGGTAACCACAAGCGAAGACGGCTTTCCAATGGAGGCAGTGATGTTGTTGCTGGCGAACCTGTGTACGACGATGATGGCACAAGACTTGACGTGGGTTTCTCTAGCTTTCCGAGGCAGGGAAAAGATGCTAACTTCACATAAAGCCGAATCTGGTAGTTCGCATCAATTACGAAAAATGTACAGTCGCACTACGTAACCAAGTGCTGGTTACTTTTGCGCATGAACGAATTGGAGAGACGACTTCCTTGATTTATGCCGCTGGCCTCAAACTCCTGGAAGACAAAATCCCACGATGCCGATCGGAATCGAACCTTGAGGATCAACCAGACGGCCCTTCCTTCACTACCATGCAACTCACCGCGGCACTCAGCAAGTCCATAAATGCAGGTGCGGGTATTGGAAAGGCTCCGGGCGAGAAGCCGGCCAAGAAGAGCAAGGCCAAGTCAAAAGGAGGTGATGGAGATGTTAGCATGGATGACCATGAATCGGATGAAGACACCATAGTCAACGGTGATAGCCATGCCTCGGGCACTATCGATGATAATGACCCCTTCGCCGATGAGCCTCCAAAACCAGCAAAGCGGCCAAAAGTCACATTTCAAGATAGACCCGAACCCGATACCCCTGATCGCAGCGAGAATCGGATGCAGCAAGTCAAGAACCACCTTCAACTTCTCGAGTCTGATGACTGTCACTTCCTTCGGAAATGTGGAAACAGTGGTCAGGGTGAATGGACTGTCGACTTCGAGCGCATTATTGAACATATGCAGCAGTCAGAGCTTGACACGATGTTGTTGGAGAACTTCGGTACATTTGGGCATCGATTGGCGCGAATGCTGAGAAAGTTTGGCAAGCTCGACGAGAAGCAACTTCCTAATCTCGCTCTGATGAAGCAGAAGGACGTTCGCACCAAGTTGGCTGAGATGCAGATGGCAGGCGTTGTTGACATCCAGGAAGTACCAAGAGATGCAGGTCGCCAAAATCCTAACCGCATCATTTTCCTCTGGTTCTTTGACAATGAGCGAGTTGCTACTATGATCTTGGAGAATGCCTACAAAATGATGTCCAGGTGCTTGCAACGCCTTGACTTCGAGCGGCGCAACGTAGCTGACGTCATTGCACTGACACTACGAACCGACATGCTGGATCAAGACCCGGAGACATATCTTGACCCTTCTCAATTGAACTCGTACCAGATCTGGCGAACAAAGCAAGAGAGTCTCTTGGGTCAAATTCTACGACTGGATCAGCTGGTTGGGATATTTCGGGATTTCTAGGGAGACAGTTACGCAATGGGGGTTGACGACCTGTGACGATATTTTGCGGGATGGATATGCATATGGGAGGGCGTCTTTTGCTGCATTTGGACATGGCGTTTGATACTGGCAGCGACGATACGTCCCGCTGTCTTGGAAACTTTGTGATACCATTAGATTTGCCCTGTTGCCAACCGAGCAGCAAAATAAGCAAATGCACATCTACTCTCGAGCTTCTTGGCAATATATATTGCTTTGTGATTGCTGATCTCTTTTCTTCTGTTGCTGAGTGCTGAAATGCCAATTGAAGTGAAGCAAGCTCATGGACTGTGGTCTAACAGCAGGCCCATTTCCTCTTTCCAAGTCACGGAAGAGACTTATGGGGTCGTCATGTTCCCCTTGCCCGTCTCCTTCCCTTGAGAAATCGAGGTTTTGGCTCTGGATATTTTAATTGAGCTTTAGGTGGACCGCGCAAGGAGGAACAGTAGGAATGGTGAGATCAACAATGGCATGTAGAACAAAATAGTCAGCTTGACTTTGAGTCACAATTCATCATTCGGACAGCAGCGTCTGACAAACCAGCTTCAAGGCTATTCTCTCTTTCAGAAGCTCGAGGTTAGAGAGTTTCAAGGGCCCCCCACTCGGCTTCTCCCAGTGTATTCCGAGACTGGGATTTTCCTGTCTTGCTTGTTACCAGAAAATTTCCCCTCCACGAAAAGGATGCTAGGGCTAGGATTTTAATTTCCTTTGAAACCCCGACTAGGGAGGTTCTAGACGCCCATCAACACGGGTTGGAACTCCTTAAACTCTTTGCGTATCTTACCCTACCAAGGATGGCACCGCTGTTGAAGATACTCGTGTTAGTCTAGTAAGTGCAGTGAGAGGCAGTAATACTGAATCTTCCTCGATGTAGGTAAGATAGATATGGGCGCTAAGGCATCGAATTGGTCCAAAACTAGATACCACATCTGATACTACAGACTCTAGAGCACCACTTTCGCAGGGGGGCACCTGTTGATCCTCTTTTCAAGTCTTGCCTGTCAAGTGTTGACGGGCAAGTGCCGGTACTGTTCCCCCGTCGACATCCCTAATCTGTGAACCAAGAAATAGTAGGAAGGACCTAAGCAGCGAGCACTTAGTTAAGCACCATGATGTAGAAGAGACTGACTGTACTCGGAAATTGAGAATAGCTTACTCATAAGAGAAAACCAATTGCAGATATATTCATGGCCCCTCTCGCTTAACGTCCTCTCCCTCGTTGCACCTGAACGGTCAAATCTTCAATACGAATTCATTGGCACACTGAATTGATGACAGGAGACATTCCAAACATGGCCTCCGCAGATAGAGCAATTACGGCTCAGCATCTCCGTGCGTAGCTGCCTTCGGCACGAGCCGTCGGGTTGAACAGTCTTGGAGTGATGCATGTCTGAACCAACCCTTGAGGGAGTAAGAGAGTATTTTGAACCTCAAAGTCAACTTGCAGACGCCAATCCTTGAACGGGAAGTTGATCCGGTTGAATCAAGAAAGAGTACAGAGCTAGGTGTCGAAATGCCAACCCCTCACTTCCTCAATACTTCCTACCCCCGTATCGAGCATTGTTGATATCTATCCTTCACTCGCTACTCACCTCTCACCACTCTACAGATAGATCTCCGATCCATCGATAATGCCAATCATATGACCCACTTCCGTGCAGATCTGCCAGAGTTCGAATGTCATCCCATCCTCGCAACAACAAAACCTACTTCATTACATGTGATAATCTATTTCTAGTTAAGAACCTAATCCTTCCTTCACTTACATAATTTTGCACTTCAAAGAACCGCACAGTACCTAGAAGACTATTCGTCCCATGATGCTTTTAGTCACACTATCTGTACAATTGCGTATCTGTCAATCAAAAAACAACCCTGTCGTAAGATCCTCACCACTATCTCTACCTACCTTAGCTTCAACGTCTCCCTTCCCC
>JAFJYG010000379.1:0-47406 GCA_017366145.1 Cadophora sp. M221
AGTTGAAATATGACCGAGGATTATGCTGTGTTTAACTGGTAAAAAGATAGGAGGACGGGAGGAGAAAGGGTTCTGATTGCGACGTTTGTGCGAAACACGACTCGGGCGCTATTTCGTCGATGATAATGTGAGGTGGTGACAGATTTCAAAATCTAAGCTCACTAACTAATTAACGTCTTCGAAGACAGAAAGATTCCTCGACTTAGCATCAAATTATTTATTGCTCCCAACCCTTTGCAAGGAAGCTAACTGCCTTGATGTTCTTAGTCAAACAACAGCTCGCTAATAGCCTTACGCCTGGGTACGGAAGTACTACAGTAAAGAGGTAAGTGAGATGTACTAATGTCTTAGTTTGCGATCATTCCATCCAGAGCAGACTACCTCATATCTGGACGTTTTCATACCACTGAATATTTTTACACAATCGCATAAACTTCGACCTTTGTACCCATCTCCTCCCTTATACCAAGACATCGTCGCAATGGGGATTTTTCTATCAGTAATCGCCCTCCTGGGCACATATATTTTTCGGAAGCCTAAACCGCCATCCACCGCTCTTATCGCATCTCCATTCAGGTTGCTACCCAATGAGCTCATACTTGAGATTTGCGACTCTCTTCCACCCAGCGCTAGAGCAACCTTCACTCTCAGTTGCGAACCCATCTACTCCATCCTAGCAAATCCCCATCTCAACATCCGGAACCAAGATGAGCTGCTCGAATTCTTAGAGCTGCTGGAACGAGATTTACCAGATCACATTGCGTGTCAGTTTTGCAAGAACCTCCACTCAATGAAGGAAGCTCGATGGTACCGCCAAAGCAGCTGGAGAGCTCCCACCCAGCGTGTTGGAGTGCGCAGATAGATTACAACGGCGTGGGGTTTTCCATTCACGAGGACTTCTCGCTCATTATCTTCCAGATGGCAATGAAGCGACACCAGCAGGGCCGCGATTGTTCGAACCTTCTCCAGCTATTGTCGTTAGAGATCCAGACTCATCTCAGGGCTGGGTATGTCGAACAGAATGCCGCATTCGCTCGTATTGTCGACAATCGCTTGATAATTTGAGACCATAGAGTGTTTATGATTCCTGCTAACCAGAAGGCACCTCTTCCGTGGGACGAAATCTTGTTTATCTGTCTGCACTTTACTCTTTTCTCCATGGAGAGACTGGATGACTGGGCTGAAATGTTGGAGAAACCTGATCCCTCTGGACCAGAAGTTTGTCCGTTGGGAAAGGGCCTCATACGATGCTTGTGTTGCCGCACAGAGTTCCGCGTCGATTTTCGATGTTTTGGAAGCCGTGGCACTGCCGTTTTCATTACAAGGTGGAAGGATCTCGGAAGCAATAGCCCGGTTTTGGATGAACAGTGGCGAAATCAAATCTATACCAGGAGGTGGTGGGATCCGGTTCACTTCGATCGAGGGTCTAATTGCACTTCTTTCGAGAACAAGGACTATCAGTTGTATGAATTTGATGAATTGTTGGGTCCTGGAGACTGGAAGAGACTGTTGAAGGGAAGTCAGCATCCGTGGCCAGAGCTTTGTAGCTAGTTTGCTCTTGCCCAAAATGCCATTTTGACGTCCGAGCTTCATGCTTCGTTCGTTCCTGCCTTCGGTGTTAGCTTTGCTTAGCGGATCTACCTAGGTAAGGTATATATGAGTAGGCACTTTCCGTGTTGTGGCCGGTTTGTTTCTTGTTCTTCATCACAACAATGTCGTCTTTAGCCATTGCTGCTTTTTGCCTCGCGGCGCCTGCGTTTCTCCTCACCTCCCTCCACCTCTGGGCCTTCGCGTTTCCAGAAGGAAAGGTAAGTAAACGATTCCGTCCCACTCCTGCTAACAATTCAGGACATATGGATGCTCTCCTTCAGAGTATCGATGCTCTGAGGGCCTCCGAAGGATTCGTCCGGAGGGGGTCGGTCAGTAAAGTCGAACTCCCACCTGTCCGTGGTACTGGCTACGAACCTTCAGCTTCGTCTGGAGAGCCAACCGGAGTCGCATTTTCGAAGTAACCCCGCTTCCTTCTTCATTGCACTTTGGCTAACTACATTGCGGATCCACTATCGACATCGAGAATTCAACACTCACCCTCAGTACATCCAGTCCACCTATCATCTACGTCCAATACCCTTCGAATTCGAATCCACCACTTGATACTTCCTTCAAAGATTGCCCAGCAGACCTGCAAAACAACCAGTTCCAACAAATTGTGACCAGCATACCTACGGGGATAGGGATGTGCATAGGACGTGTTTTGAGGAGGCTTGTCTTTGCGGACACTGGAACTTCCGGCCCTTGTCTTGTAGTTGGCTTCTGTTGTAGTTTCTTCTCTTTAGAAAGCAATCAAATCTTTGTCCCTTGACCATTGCTTGCTAGTTCTGTGGCTCATTGTAGAGTGATGGGTTGTATCGCAACCCGGTCTGCCGGAAAACCTATCATCCACTTTACTACTGTCGGCGATGTGCAAAGCACGCTTATGGCAATAGATAGACATACAGGTAGTAAATAACTCTTGACGAACCTGAAAGTTATCATTCATCGGAAATGCGTCGCCGCTTCCCATTTGTGATTCCACTGATCGCAACCCTCCGTACCTATTCATCTGCGGTGTCATCCTCTTCCGCCCCTCTTCCATGCTGCATTCTCATCTATATTCAGAAAGCCATAAATCCTCACCTTTTTGCATTGTCCCAAAAAGGTTTCAGTACTTGTATCATGGTCTCTACAATCGCTAGCTTCGCCACATGCAAGACACATGGGAAAGCTAGGATAATCAATATCTTTGAACTATCTAAGCAGGCATATATTTCTGCCGCGATTGAGCATTTATAATCAAATGTCAGGATGCATCTGCTATCCACGGAAGAAAGAACCGAAAGTGGTGCCAGCAGAGACAATTGTTTTTGTTCAGCTCAAGCGAAGCGAGGAAGGGGCTGGTTTAGGCGTTACCCGCTAAACTTCAGCTTCTTTCAGAGGCGTTCTGGCCCCGCACTCACTGTATTTTTCATGGTGAGCTCAAACCAATGCCAGAACGGTTTCAACCCGCTGCATCGATGCTTTTCAATATTCCTTTTCATCAATATACATGCCAATATACATGCACTGCACTGCGCTGCAATGCAGATGCAGATGCAATGTAGCCTCAATCCCCTATCCCGCCGCTGTGGGTTGAAATCTCTTGAGACCTGCCTATCTCGATGCTTGATACCCTTTCAGGCCGGCGCTAAACCTAAACAGTCTTCGCGTAAGGATTGGCAAGCTGGGCATGGAGATATGGGAAGGGTGTCGTTAATCGTACGCATCCGCCTTAAATTGACCTCTGAACAATTTTCTATTCTCCTCTTCAACCTCGCTTTCCATCAACACAACCACCATCAGTCCGCCCACGATGTCGGTCGTATCACCAAATCTAGACCCGCGTCTGGATCCCATCATCTTCGCATCGGTACAACTGCTCGCCTCAGCTGCTGTGATCGGTTTCACGGCGCCAACATCCTTCTTCCGCCATGCCGTTGTTCCCGTCCTGTTCACCTGTTCGTACTCGTTCCTGATCTACGCCAGGAAGAACATTCCACAGCCATACTCCTCCATTTCCAGCTCGCTCATGTGGTGCTTCTTCCTGTCCTACGTCTCCATGGCCATCCTCAGCGGCTGGAGTTTCGAAGCCAGAGGTCCAGCATCGCACCTTGCCAAGGAGGTGAAGAAGGATGCTGACAGCACCCCACGTGACGAGGCGGCGAAAGCTGAGGAGAAGAAGGCTGGATCGGTTTTGGAGCGGCTCACTTTTGGATTCCAGAGCATGTTCTCGTTCCGAGATGCTGGAACTCCATTCGAGGTCAAGAATGTCCCGCCGTTCATCTACAACGATCCAAGCTTTGTCCCCTCAGCACCAGCATTTGTCCTCCGTTCAGCAGTGACAGCCATTATCTGTTACTTTGTCATCGACTTCATCGAGAGCCAGCCGCCTCCTCCAAATGCTGAAGCGATCTTTGATAAAGAAAAGGTCTCCGTCTTGTTGCGTCTCCGCGATATCACTCTCCAGGAAGCTGTGACCAGAATTGCAGCCTCGTCTGGATTCTGGGTCATTCTGAGCTCATCAATGATGGGTTTCAGTTCCGCTCTCAATGTTGTATGCGTCACCCTGGGACTCAGCAAGGTGAAAAACTGCAAATCGCTCCTTGGACCTATGTCTGAAGCCTACACTGTCCGAGGATTCTGGGGGTAAGCATTAATCCGCCATCTGCTTTCGAATCAACCACTGACAGACCTCAAATAGACATGCTTGGCACCAGGCAACCCGCAAGATTTTTGCAGTACCTGCCGATTACGTCGTTGACGAATGGTTCGTTTTCCAGAAGCACTCTCCACCAACGATATACTCTAAGGTCTTCGTTACGTTCTTCATGTCCGGCCTCTTGCACGCCATTGCCGATTGGGCGAACGGCATGGATTGGGACCAATCTGGTTCTTTGAAATTTTTCTACTTCCAAGCTGGTGCAATCCTTGTTGAGGATTTCGTGCAGCTCATCTACCGCCTGATTAGTGGAAGGGACTTGAAGGATCCTCCTCGCCTGTGGACTAGAATGCTGGGATACGTTTGGGTTGGCTTCTTCCTCCTGTTCTGGTCAACTCCAGGTTGGTTCTATCCTGCTGCCAGGATGAACTTGGGCCAGCCGGACCAGGGAAAGTTTATTCCTTATGACTTCAGCTACTTCAGAAAGTACGCTAAGCAGTGAGAGGCTTGAGGATTGATGGGAAGCTCGCTTTTTTCTTTCTATGAGATCTTACCAGGAGCTTTGCTTGAAATATGAGCAATTCTCGAAACTGTATTTAATTCGCTGTGCCCTATACAAAATTACTGTAGTCAATCTTCACGAAGCTTACTCGCGACCCACATTTTGATGAACGGTGGTGAGACGGGTAAGAAAAAACATGCATTACTTTGGCTCTCGTGGCTATCTACATGACTTCCTAACCTCTTTCCCATCTTTCTTAAAAGTTTCAGCAGTTGTAAAACATTCCTCTCTTACAGTAACCCACTCTCTCTTAACTCCAAACTCCACACCGAAACCTCATTTCCTCAACCTTGCTACTAGCGCCAACAAGATAAATGGGAATTTCAGATGAATCGGAACTTGCGCCCCGAGTTTTCTCTTCGGTCAATTTTTTTGGGTTTGTTTTCGCTCTTTATAAAGAGCAATTTTTTTTGTTTCGTCTATCTGTCTTCTGTCTATATACAGACATTCTCAATTACAAACCGCTCATGGTACGCCTGGCTAATCTATCTATCTGCAAATTCACGCAGAGAACCATCTTTTACTTCTTTCGACTCCACAATCATACATTCACTCACGACCAAGTCTCTCTCTGCCTCCTCCTCGGCACCATTCTCCAATCCTCAAACGTCCCTCCCAACCCATCTTCCTCACTTATCAAACACACTGTCTCATCACTAGGAAACAAGCTCTCCCTCCTCACATCCTCCCTCCTCTTCCCCCTTACGAAAGGGTCCGTCAACTTCCTCACCTGCCTCAGAACAAACCCCCGGATCCTCTGCAATAGAGTCCTCCTGGGAGCCTGTTCCGGGGCTGGAGCGACTATTCTGCTCCGTTCAGGGTTACAGTACCGCGCGTCCCGGAGCTCACCCATCCTGGATGAGTCGTCCCGGTTTCGTCGGGGTACAGTTTGAGCGCGATGGCTCTGTGCCGAGGACATTTTCCTCGGACACGTTTATCTTGTGACCTATTTGCTGGTCTGCTTCTACTGTTGCTGTGGGTGGCGGCTGTTGGTTTGTGTTTGTGTCGTCGTTTTACCGCATGCGTGATGATATGATTTCGGGTTTTGTGTTGAGCGTGTGTTTTCAAGGCGGGTTGTTGGATCGCTCTACGATGTGTTCCAGCCAGCCAGAATCCATTTCGAGGTCGTGATCTGGAGGTACTGTTGGACCAGCTGGGGGAATAGGTTCTCTTCTTTCCGTCTTGCTCGACGGGTTGGAATCTTGGTGTTCGTTTCTCCAGAGTGTTGGGGCTGGAAGCCCGTCGGGGGTTGTCGTTGCTCCATGCTCCTGTCCCATGAGGGACCACCCCATGTCGACCAAGTCCGAAGTCCACATATCTGCTAAAGGTAATGTTAGAATAACCGTTCGAGTAGAGTTGAGATTTTACTTACCGGTTGTCTCGAAGGACTCAAATGTATCCGCATAGAACCAGTCGTCGTGGTCTAGAATGGTGAGGCGCACGAAATCAACCTCCTCGAAGCAATCTGTAGAGATGAAATCCATATTGACGGACAATATCGTAGTATCCAAATTTTGAAGATCAGAATAAAAATTAAGTCCTGAGAGAAAAATCACGACAACATAAGGGAGGAGAGTAAGTACTCTTATACTCAGATCTCGAGGAGGCTCAAACCACAGCCAAGAAAATCTCACCGACATCGCCTCATCCACATGGATGCTGACCACCCACCAAACAGCCTGAGCCTCATACAGTAAAACAAGCGAGGCAGACTTCTAATGTAGGTACCCGCAAATGTTAATGTGGCTGTGCTCTTCATCGAGTTCTTCAACACCCCTTGAAACCCCCAACTCTCTCCTCGGGATGAGGCTGGCGCTAATTGAAACCAATGAAACTTATGAGAAACCCATGGACCGGTCTCGGGGTACGGACGAGTTCAGCTGTACTGGGTACAAAAGTGCATGGCTGCTCAGGCTGTGCATTTCTGCTTCTCCGATTTGTCAATTGATTGAAGAAATTAACGTCTGCGTCGCTTGCTGGACTCTTCACAACGGCATTTTGGCATCTTGCATATTGACCACCCGATTTCGCTTAACGTGAACAACGGATAGAAAATTATGATGAATTCCAGGTGGCTTGACGAGATATTTCGTGATCTACATTGGATCCCACTCATGGTTAGTGATACACTCAAGGTCACTTGATTCGAAAATGCTTATGAATGCTATCCTCCAGAGGTTTTCATTGCAAATTGACTCGTGCTCCTTGCGATCTTGTGACCTAGAACCCACAAATCTACCAAGGCATTTCCATCTCCAAATTTCGAGAGAACATCATCTACGACTTCTCATAGTCCTCTAATATCATGCTGGCTCCTTTCTCTCCAATAGCATAGACAGTTGCCTGAATATGCGCACTGATTTGCAGAGGCATGATACTCGCATCCACAACGCGCAGTCCTGTCACCCCATGAACTCTCAGTCTTGAATCCACGACGCCGGCGATCTTGGTGGGATCATAGCCTCCCTCTCCGTCGTCTCCTGGAGGCGGACCCATCGCACATGTTCCCACGGGATGCCAGTCAGTGATTGTGTAATCCCGCACGCAATCCGTAAAATCATCATCTTTTTCGTCTTTCGGTGGGGGAAACACTCTTCGACGGATCATGGAAGATAGTGGAGCCGTCTTGGTAATTCTATCAGTGAACTTTTGTGCCTCGATCATGGTCATGAGATCGATCTTGCCGCCGGCACCTTGATAATATCTGGGGTCTATGATAGGCTTTTCATGGATCGTTGCCATGGTATTTGATGCTGCGATATGAATAGAGCCAACTGTGAATGGGTACTGTAGCATCTGCATCATCGTCGTATATTTCTTGCCTGGCTCGGAGGTAAAATATGGAGAGTAGTTGCTGGTGTCGAGGTTGAACTCGACCTGTCCCAGATTTGTCTTGGGATCAAACCGACTTCGAAGTATTTTCTGCCTTAATATGAACTGACTATTACCTGGAACTAAATTTGGCAGTTTGGAGATAATGCTGTCCATAGATTCGGTAGATATCACAGCGTTGAACGGCAGATATGCCACACTTGATGGAATTTGAGTTAGAGGCCCTGAAGCATTCGTCATGAATTCGTCCATCGCGGAAGCGAGAAGATCTGGGCACTGCCGTAAGTCATCGGTAGTAGAGATTTCGGGCGAGATCTCATAAATGGTTGCCGTCACTGTTCAGATTTAGGATTATGCGTGTAGGCCCGTGGTAGTGAAACTCACTCATGTGGTCTTGAAGGTTCTCGCCCACATTGGGATTCGGGACCCTGACTTCAACTCCACCTACACGAAGTATGGACGGATTACCAATACCTGACAGCTCTAAAATCTGGGGAGACTGGACGCTTCCCGCACATAGAATGACTTCTCGCGATGCTGAGGAAACATACTGCTTCTCTGAATGTGTGAAGCGAGCACCAGTTGCAACCCATTCACCGCCCTTTCGAAGAAGTGTAATTTCCTCCACGGTGGCCTCTGCTAGAACGATTAAATTTGGACGTGAGGCTACAGGTTGGTAGTAGCCTTTTGCTGAATAACATCTCGTCCTAGTTCTCGGATCGACGGACGTGAGCGACGTCCAAGCACCAATATTGGAGCCGCCGAAATGATTTTTGTTGGTTTTGATGCCTAGGTTTCTCAATGTCGCATGCCAGAACTGATGTGATGCACCAAACTCTTCGGAGTAGACAGAGAAGATCGGCCCATCACAGCCATGGTTCTCGAGGTTGTGAAACAATGAGTTCGCAAGTTCGCTCGTGGGCGGTAGGAATGTTTCACTCTTCTTAAAATATGGTCTGTTGGAAGGTTCAGTTAACAGTTCAAAATGTGTCAGTTGTGGAGCGGACAGACAGAAGGCAATCCCATCCCCATCCCTCATTTCCAAGAGTCTCCCATGCATCATAGTCCTCCCTGCAGGCTCGGTTCCAGGTCATGAAATTCAGCGCACTCGTACCACCAAGAACCTTTCCTCGCGGCCATGGCAGTGACTGCCCATTGAGTCCTGGTTGAGGTGTGGTTTCGAACTTCCAATCGTATTTCGTTCCAAGGCTCTCCCCGAAACGCCCGGGGATATTAATCAATGGCTCACCGAAAGCAGCTGGTCCGGCCTCCAAGACCCCAACGCGAATTCTTGGATTTTCAGAGAGTCGCGCTGCCACGACCAACCCTGCGGTTCCTCCACCGATGACAAGAAAGTCGAAATTTTGGAGACAAAATGACTCAGGAAATGTTGAGTCTAGATTAGACGATGTAGTCATCCTTGCGCTCGATGTCGAGAAAGTATCTCCCCTCTGATACGAAGAAAGATTTCGAATAGAGAATTCACGTAGAGAGAGGAGAGGAGAGGAGAAAGGGACAAAAAGCTAGAAGATGACTTAGTATCTGTTATTCTTTTAGGCTGTAGCTCTAGTGCGGGGTCTTATGCATAAACTGGGATGCTGCTTTGTTTTAGGTCGTACATGACTTTCACGTACTCGTTCTCGCTGTCTCATATTACTTACGTGAAATCCGGAAAATTTAAAAACTTAAATTTGACGAAACCAACGGGGCGAGGTGTTGGAAGATGTATATTTCGCCTGTGCTGCTAAAACTCTCCCGCTTGTTGATGGCCACGAGAGATTAAAGTGGAAAGTGGTGGGAATGATAATGTCAAGTAAGAAGATTTTACCAAGGAAGTTTAAAGCATCCATATTACTGTCGGTGGTTCCTCTAATACTCGATCAACTTGTATTGGTCAAAGTCAATTCACTATGGCGCTGGAATGCTATTTGCTTTCCACCACCACCCTCTCCACAACCAAACTGTCCGAATTCCGAACCTGAACAGCCCCATCAACCAAACAATACCTCCTCTCAGCACCCTCAACAAGCCTCTCCCTCTCCCTCGTACCCATTCTCTGAAGTCCCTCCACCATTGCCAGCGCAGTAACAAACCCTTCCGATCCTCTCCGCGACAAGATCTTTAAAATCCCCAAAATCGGCACGTCTCTCAGGAGTTTGATATTGATCCCCTCTTTACCTAGTACCTCCAACGATGATGATTTCAGCGTTATGATTAGAAAAATGATAATGATCACCATAAATGTTAATATGGCTACACTCAGCCAGCTGCAAACTAGATGAGAGATGAACGTTGTGGTTCGCGAGAACGGTACCGCGGATAGGAGAAGGGGGAGTAAGTCGGAGAGGATTGTAGCGAGTGTTACCGATGAGAAGAGGAGAAATTGTTTGTGTTGTTTTGACAGGAGGATGGTGGGGAAGAGTGAGGTGTATGGGTCTGTGGCATAGGGGAGGAGGATTGAGCATTTGGCATTTGGGTAGTTGCTGTTTCGTGGCGTGGAGACCATGGTCAGGTAGGGGGCTAAGAGCGTGGTAACTGGTTTAAAGTTAGGAAAATTAAAAGAATAGAGATTTGGTGAATAGTTCTAGAGATCAACAGGAAGGGAAAATTTGAGTTTAACTTGCCTCCAAATATCTTTCCCCATCCAAAACAAATCCCTGTCCCCGCAAGCGAAAAGATGAACCGTGGACCAAAGGACTGACTGCTCATGAACCTTTCAAACGATGTATCACCGCTAGTGAGTCTGTAGTAAATTATAAGAGCATCGAGACCAGTAATACATAATGCAAATAGCACTAGGAAAGTAATTGGCCTAGACACCGGATTCTGAGGGCGATTTGTTTTGGCGGTTGGTCTGAAGTGATCCGCAGGTTTTCCTGAGAGAATGATTCCACTTTCGAGGGTTGGAGGGAGCCACAAAGTCATTACTCGTGCCCATCTCCGGACATCCTTCAATGATATGGAAACTGGAATTGAGGCAATGGTTTTGAGTAGATCTGGAGCATGGGATAGTGTGGCGATGCCGAGGATGCTTCGAGGATCTGCAACAACACCCGTAGACCAAAATCTTAGACCGATGGCAAGGAGGATCATGAGAAACGCAATGATAGCTAGTGCAGCTTCGAGAGTTCGGACGACTTGGGGAACAGCCTGGAGGACGGCCGAGCATCCTCTACTTTCATCTGCTGCGCATCGTCCGACGAGACCTAGTTTCCACGCCTCAGAAGCTAGAGGCGCGATAAGTGATGTGGCATACATAAGGCAAGTCGTGAGAAAAGGCAGTAACCCGCGGAGAGAATTGAATCCTTCGTAGTTTCTGAGGATGGAACTAACCATTGGACTTCCTTTTTGCCGAGACATTCTGTGAAACGGTTCGAGAGACGTCGCATGTGTATTCATTATCTTCCATGGGATAGCGAATAATGTTGCGAGAAGTGTAGGGAAAATTGTTGCGAGGAAGTATGCCGCCTTCCAAGAAGAGCTGTTCTGTCCGGATGTGTTGTTGGGGTCGAGCCATTTTTGTCCCGGTGGTGCTCCTACCGGGGGAAAGCAGTCGTGCTCCACTGGTATGCCGGATACAGAGCAAGTTGGGACTGGGATGGATCTAGTTCGTGTTGTGGGTGTTCCTGAATATCTGTTTTGTGTTAGACTGTGGAGGTAGAGAGAGTGATTGAGGACCAGTTAGTGCAACATGGATGACAAATGTATTTTCCCCGGCAGATCAGCCTGGTTATCATCCCTCCACCCTCGTTAAGCCATACGGCTGATACGAATATACCATTCTTGATTTAATATGAAGAAAATCATCCATGTTTCACAATGCCCAATCATCATCTTGAAATCAGACATCAAGGGTCAGGAAGGCTTGAAACTCACTGTTGGGTTATCGTGGAAACTAGATATTGTTGATCTGAAGAATCTCTACAGGTGACGTTCGGATGAAGAGCGTCAATGGTAGGGGTTGCTTCTAGAATAGAGATAAGCAATGAAATATCCGTTCTGATGACTTTGGTGACCTGGTCCCTAGATTGCAGCTTAGGAATATTAATTGGTCCAGAAGCAGAGGGGAGCGTGTGGCAAGAAATCTCCAGTAGGATGATTGCAGATATAGCAAAGCCAAAAAAGAGTACAAGAGGTGGCAATGTCAAGGACTTAGGCTTGAAGTATTCGGGGGCGGCGTTGGAAGGGGTTGTATATATCTTGGCCTTGTGTCTACGCCGTTGGCTGTGAACAAGTAATCCGCCCCAAATAGCTGCAATTCCTGCTATCATAAGCGGGAAGAATGCGAGTCCTATAGCGATCTTGTATGCGGGTTCCAGAGGAGCTAGTGGTGGAAGCGTAGGAGCAGGAGGGTTGAGCGTCAAACCAGGTGTTAGTGGATGCGTTTCTAGCACGGACAGATCCGATGACTGCCATCTGATTTGGATTGCATCTCGGACTTTCTTGAGATAGATGGAGGGAAATGGTGAGTCGGAGGAAAGGCTAGCAGAGACACAGTATGTGCTACAGGCTGCTCCCTGGATTGAACTCATACCACTAATTGAAGTTAGAATTTGGTCCAATGTCTTCTAGAGGTGTGGGTTACAGTGGGCAACAAAACATGGCGGTTTCTCCTGGTGCCACCGAAGGACCAGTGAATGCCGCCGTGTATCCATTGGGACATATCGCGGGAGAATAGTACGCATCCGTCAATATGTCGCATTTGTGTCCGATCTCCTCCCAATGCTGGAGCCACTGATCTGTTGCCGTCGCGCATTCAGTGGGGAATGAAAATATCGAGGTCAACAAGCTTAGTGTCGATGATGACGTGGTTCGCGAGGCTGCCATTGTCAAAAGCTTTATTGGTTAGAGCATCAAAATATGGTATTGTTGAGAAACGTGATGTTTACTTGTGCTTCTAGGACATTGGAGAGAAGTCACCAAGATAGGAGGAGGTTCGGTAGAGAGGCAGAGAGGTTCAACAGGAAGAGAAGGAGGAGGAATTGGAGGTTGGGTATATTTATCTTGAGGTTCAAGTGGACCTCAGCTCTGGCGTGATCCTGTTTCTGCGATACCTCCGATGATGTGCTGTGGAGGCGCTGGCTGGACTCGCCTATCCCGCAACTGGCTTTTTTGAATGCGCCACATGGGCTCAGCTCTGGCAGCGCCACCAAATGGAGAAACTCAAAAGAATCGATCGCATCGAACCAATCATGATGATGCCTCTCGGTACTCTAGATGGGCAAACTTGGAAATGGGTGATGTAGTGCATGTTTTGACAAGTTCGCTTAATTTTCGAGGCTTGATAACGAACGTGTAGTTGGGATGGGCTACAAAGAATGGAATGGGTTGTTTTCAACACAACAGGCACACTGGAAGTGTAGCAAGGGGATAAAAAGTTATGTTTTAGAAGTTTTTATTCAAGTACTACACGACCTCTACTTTTACTCACTATAGTAAAGAGATAAGTAAATTCAAGAAAGCAAGCAAGCCCAAACGCCAACCTACCCAGCCCGCTAAAAATCAAAACAGTAGGAAACGGGGGTAAGCGAGAACCCCTCAAGCAACCAGCCTTGGATGTATATTCTCCATATGCCTCTTCAGATTATCCTTCCTCTTGAATCCCTTCACTGCGTACTCGCATCCCCGCTCTGTGCACAGGAATGCGGGAGCGGAGATCGGGTCGTGGCAAACCAGATGTCGTTGTAGGTCTCGATTCGTGGCTCGCCGCGCAGTGCAGCCATCGAAGGAGCAGACATATGGTTTGGTATGCGTGTTTGTGTGCCGGCTGTACGATGTTAGTTTGAGGTTTCCAAGTAGGATTTGATATGACTTACTTTAGTAAACATTTTTGAGCAAATGTTTGGGCACAGAAATGGCACGCGAAGGATTCTCCTGAGGCTGAAGAGGGTGTTGTTTTAGGAGTCGAGGTACTCGAAGTCGAGACGCTCATTCGAGAGCTGGTTGCTGAGGGAGAAGAGTTCGATGTCGATGGGCCGGTCCATGGAGGGGTCAGAGATGTATCGATATAGCTTGGAAGTATCATGTTACTGCCATACTGAGGTAACTCGAACTGCCCGATGGGACGCAAGGGGTGTAAGGTTACACCAACAGCATATTGTTGAGGCTTCACAGTTCGATACATGTTGACATCCTTTTGTGGAGGACCGACCCACCCGATATTGAAGTTGTTCATAGATTCGGAGTTTAGGGAGTGGAATTCTTGCCAGAATTGATCCCATTCATCAGAGTCGATTTGGGTTCTGATCGCTTGATGGTCGGAGAGTGGATCGAAGGTCTTGTTTTCGATTGGGAAATAGTTGGTGGGATCCATGGTTGTTTGGAGTCCCTCGGACTCGATGATTGTTGAGATTGATTGGTTGGTTGATTGTTTTGGACGTGGTGGCAGCTTGACAGTGTGGAAGAAGTCGTATTGTGGCCAAGCTCAGCAGTTTAAAGACGAGAGTTGCGTGTGCTGAGGTCATTATGACAATCATTCAAATCACATGCTAAAGTGTCGGTCTGCTCCCAGGAGAATCACGGTTTCCGGATTCCTCTGTTGACTGAAGATTGAGCTGACCACAACTTTTCTTTGACTGGACTAAGTCACTGTGATTGTCGCTCATAGAATGTAGTTGACCATATTGGAGGCCATGCGGATATTCTAGTTGTGCTCCCAAGCGCACAGCGCTCGGTGATTCCTCAGATGGGAATGTTTCCATCTTCGTCGAAAGAGTTATTCCTAATTGTCTGTTACTAATTCGAATATCCTGGGATTTGCTGGATATCGGTGATGACGAAAGGTGGAGGAAAGTGTTGCCATCGCTTATTGAATACTGCGTTGCGTGTTCCAGATCTGGAATGGTATCTAGTTGGGATGAAGCGGTATCTTCCCAAGACTGAGGTTCTACAGCTCCGGGAACGGGGTCGTAGTATATCCAATGCACAGTGGGCGAGGAGGTAACCTGTATCTATTAGCGAAACCCCTCATTTTCTGTTGCATGCGAAACATACCAGCTCTCCATCTGCGCTTACATGCCAAACTCGAAAAGTAACCTCTGCGTCGCGCAATGCCATTCTGCCAGGTAGAACGCTTGGAATTGGATCATCAAATACTCCATGATATTCTGTACGGAGCCAGTTTACAGTGGCCTAAACTCGTCAGTTTTTAGTCCTCAAAGTAGGTGAAGAATACATACAAGGTGTTCATGATCTGCCCTGCTGTACTCCAGATACTTGCGAAATATAGGTTGATACCCAGCTCCGCTCCATTCAATACGACTAAACATGATTGTCAGCATTTGGCATCTCCATATAATCAGGATAAACTACGGAGGAACCTACTCATTTAATTTCATGGATTTGTCTGGTTGGGGAGACTTTGGGCGAGGGTTGATGTTAAGTACTCGAATCCAGGGGAAGAATTCTATAATGACAGCGAAGAATATCAGGCCCAGGAGGATCGAAATCTTGAGGACCCTCATTCCCTTCTCCATGATACGTGCAGCTCCCATTGACGGCACTCCCAGTGATGGCAGTACTACACATGCAGCAGCCAAAAAGACATGAAGTTTCATGAAACCGCAGCCGCCAGAAGGCCATGATTCCCAGGGGAACTGATCCTTGAAGCACGGGGCTGGTGGTAGAGCCATTGCGCTCCAAGTTCGACAGGTGTAGCACTTCTTGGTGATTTGGGAATTTGGGAATTACTAGGGTCATGAAAGATGAATAGTGAGGGATGGAATTTCAGTTCGGGGGAGAGTTTTGGGGTCGTCAAGCCTGGGGCATTCAGCGCTCTAAATACCGGGCAGAGTCACACACCGAGCGAGCTCCAAAGCCTCACGGGAACTAAACAACAAACCCATCCAATTAAATCGCTCAATCACGAATTGGGAATGGCTTGGCGAGGGGCCTCTCTGAGTTTCCAGGGCTTAGCGTGCTGCGCCCCCTGAAGGGACTCGCTTGAGGGATGAGGCTGGGAGATGAGGGCGAATTGATTTGTGGAGACAAGGGGCCTCTTATTTCATCGAGGGCATACTGGCAGGTGATATCATAAGTATTTATGATGATTGTTTCTTTATTAAAAAGTGCAAATTGTTTCACTTAAGCGTTGGAAGGGATGCAGAAAATGAATTGCGTGCAGAGCAGCAGAATGAAGCAGCACAACACTAAACCTTTGCTTCCTTCGTAATTTTGTTCGATGGTATCTATTCAGATCTAGAGTTCTTCAAATACTATATGACGAGGCTATTGGGTTCTTTATCCAGTCCCAAACGAAAGTCCAAGGATGTTTTACAGACCTGGCTGGATGTAAGTCTCAAATTGAACAAGAAAACATCAAGTCTGCCTTGCCAGTAAGCGAAAACCAAAAGAGTTAGACCCGTTCTCAAGAACATGCATAGATAAAATTGCATCTGGAAGGGCAAAGAACAGCCAAATATATAGCGAGTATACTTTATTTTCGTTACAATTTAATACATTGGAAGACTTTGGTGATTTGAACAAGTCTGCGATTTTCCAATAGGAAATTGATTCGAGGAAGACGCGAAATACTTCACTGCGACAGCCGAGTGTGAACGATATTGGCACAACATGATGGTTTAAATGGCCGTATATTGAGCTAGTTCAGCCATTCCACATTTATTCCATATCTAAGTCAAGCCCCATTCCTTCATGCAAGTGCATCTAATGGTTTGCGGCCATAGACAACATACCTACGACAGATCAGCAAAGATGAAGAGAGATCCGGAAAGACTTACAGCGGATAGTACGCATGGATGTTTTCTATTTCCCTGTCAGCATTCAAAAAATCATCGTCACAGAAAGAAGAAAAGAACTCACTATCACACAAATCCTTCTTCACATCCCTCACAACCTCATTCACCTCCTCAACACTCATCCCATACAGCCCCGTGAACATCTTAAGACTAATCGCCTCAACACCCTCCATAGAATTAGCCAACATAGTCATGCCCATCTCCTTCTGTTTTCTCCCCTTGGGCCACGTATTTCCCGGCCAGAAAAACTTCTTCTCGACCACAGCTTCGAACCCCGCTTCTTGGAACCAGCGAGCGTAGTTTGGAGTACACCACCAATCTTTCCCCATTTTTGCACCTCCCGCTGCGAGTTTGGCATTCCATTTCTCGAGTGCGGTACCAGTGAGCGTACCGTCGTCGGAGTGTGGTCGGAAGTAGAGATCTTGCATCTCGAAGTAGCCGCCTGGGACGAGGTTGTCGAAGGCGGATTTGAAGACTTTGAGGGGTTCTTTGAAACAGATTGTCAAGGCGCGGCCGTGGATGTAGTCGAATTTCTGGGTGTAGGCTAAGAAAGTCAGTCCGAGTCTTCGGGGAGAGAATAATTTCCATAAATGAAGATGAAGAGTTGGTTTGGTGTATCTCACTCCATTCGTCTTCTGCATCTGAGATCTCGAATCGGACGTTGGGAGGTATCATTGCAGGTTGGATTGCACTGAGATCGGTCCCGATTACAATTGCGGCGGGATTCTCTGAAGCTATCTTGTAGTTAGCAGTGGAAGTAAAATTCACAAAGCTGCAAACGAGGGGGCTCGCCAAAATCAGTCGCCCAAAGCCCAGTCCCCGTTCCGATATCGAGAACCATCTGGGGTTTTGAAATTGGAGCGAGTGCGAGTTTGCCATCAAAAGTTAAGTTGAAAAGTATATGTTGAAGATCTGACCATCGTCAATGGTTTTCTTTGTCCTTTAGTTCAAAGCACTATACCCAGTCTATTCTGTTCAATATCGTCGTTTGGAAGGTAATATTCTGTAGACTGTTAGCTCGCCAGATGGAAAAGCTGTAGGTTAAAGGCTGTATGTAATGCTTACGTCCCGATTTGTATTTGTGGTAAGTACGACCATTTTCTTCGACGTGTTCATAGAGCGACGATCGAATTGAGGAAGTATCAGATCTGAACTGGTCAATGAAACCACCCCAGCGCTGGATTGCAGAGACTCACGCCAACGAACTTCCCAACGTGGAATCTGAATCGCTAGATTGGGAGTCCACCTGTATCATATCAGTATGATCTGAAACGGTCGCTTTGGAATATTGAGATATGGTTAAGACAGCGAGAGCTTTTGAACTAGAGTCTAATGAGAGAATGTGGCGTGACAAGCTACGTGAAGTCGCCGAGTTGAAGAGATTCTCACACTCTATCTCGAGGCTTCCCGAAAAATCCATACAAACATCTATCCATTAAGAAATGCAATAAACTCACATCCAAAACCACAGGCTGCGGTCCAGCATCCTCATGCTGTGTCTGATCCAAAGTCGCCATTCTCACTTAAATACCTCTCAATTCTGCTGACGGCGCTGTAATCAACAAACAAACAGTTCCAAGGCAACACAACAAAATTTCGACGACTAAAAAAAAATATCCAACAGATATCTCGCTGTATAGTACTATATTATGAGACGAAGAAAAAATGTGGCACAAGCGCAAAGAGGGGTATGAAGGAACTCTGGTCTTATCGGCTCCTCGGGATACCCCCACACGAACTACTCCCCTCGTCCCGTTCCGCATCGCGCCAAGTGGGGGCCGGTCGTCTTCTTCCCTTTTGGGAACTTGGCGACTCGGCAATTTCGTTCGCTTGTTTGCGTTGTTTTGGAGGGTGGACTCTGAAGTTCGAGGCGGCCGCTGTCCACTTTTTGATGACATGATTGAAGCTGATGTGAATGATCGCGGTGGTGATGATGATCGATCAAGCGCTGACCGACAATGTCAGATACCCGTATTGAAACGCGGACCGAGATGCTTACATACGGGTCACAAAGCGAATATTTTAAAAAGAAGACCATACCCATTCATTTCTGACCTCCAAATCCAAACAGATTTCAAGAAACCCTCATCTTCTCATATCAAATCTTCAGCCATCTACCACATCCAAAAATGAGCACCAACTTCATCAAACTAGCGACCCTCACTCCCCTCGAAAACCAATCCATCCATTCCCCGTCCTTCATAATCTCCCTCCAAAGAATAGCCAACACACTCGCCTCCACACCAGGAGCACTTAAATGCCAATTCCGCAAGTCAACGGCCTCGCCACAACTTCTACTCCTAGCATCATGGGCAGATGAAGCAGCGCATGATTATTGTGATATCCAGGGTATCGCACCGAAGATCTTGAAGGAGATGTTTGCGCGCGTGAAGCCGAATGTGGTAAATTTCGCGAACTTGGATGTCTGTTTGATTGATTTTGAGGAGAAATTTTTGGTGATGGAGAGATTTCATGTGAAGGATGGGAGGAAGCAGGAGTTTGGGGAGGAGGTCAAGAGGATGGGAGTGGTGGGTGAATGGTATGTGGTTGAGGATGTACCGATGGTGCCGCAGGTTATGCCGACTGATGAGAGGGAGTTGGAAGTTATGGAGTGGAGGGGAGTGGTATCGGAGAAGAGGATGAAGGAGAAAGTGCCAGATATTTGGGTTGGTGTTGGCGAGGAGGGGATTGGAGAAGAGAGTGGATTGCGGGAAAGAACGAAGGACTTGGTAAATAAATACGAGAGTGGTAGGTGGGAGAAGTACCTAGAGGGAAGGAAGGATGCACCAATTGGCGGGATTGACTTGAGTTAATGTGGACGAAGAATTCAGTCGAGGTAACTTTCGCTGGGATTTCTCACAAGCCGAGGCTGTTCGGATTTATTTGATAATAAGAACGAAGGATCTTCCTGAAAAATATTGCCCAAGATATCACATCAGTGACCCCAACCTCCCCAGTATCCCCTCCGACCAGAAAGATCATCACTCTTCACACACCCAGGTTGTTCATGATCCTCGACACTACCCCACGGCCAGATAGCAACATAGCAAACCTCATCATAAGCGCATTTCCCACACTCTAGCCATGTGCTCCAGTCCAGGTACCCAATCAACTCCTGTATAGCCAGATTGGGAATCGTAACCGTGCTGTTCACTTCATTCTCCCCTTCGAGGAGAACATCCCGAACTTCAAAAAGAGCACTACAGATCTTGCGAGTAACCGTAAGAACAGCCTCGTAGATGAGACCATCTGAGCGTGTGGGAGAGATCATCGTGGGGAGGTAAATCCGCGAGCAGGTCTCGATTGCATTTGGAATACTAAGATCAGTGTAATCGATAAATGCACTGAGCAAGAAGTTGATCTCAGATAATGCAGCTCTATCGGTCAAGTTCGACGATGCGAGGTATTGTAGACGGTCTGAATATCGGGTGACAATCATGTCCACAACTCCTTGCCAGTCCACTGTGTCGGCCTGACTATCACTTGAGAAGATGTCTAAAACATCGGCTTTGAGACGTGAAAGTCCTTCTTTATCTGAGACTGGAAGTCTTGGTAATTTCGATTTCGTCGCATCCGGATTCGTGAGATTGAGGGGGTAGAAATACGCAGACACCATACTCGAATAATCCACCTTCACCCTCCCAGAAGTGATTCCCTGGTACCTTGCCGCCACTCCACGCACATACTCAAACTGTGAGGAGTCCATAACTCCTTCTGGTGCATCGTACTTCGGTCTCTGGTTGGCAGTGATGAATTCTAAACCGGTCGAGAAGTTGCATAGAATCAGCTCGAAGCCAGCTTCCATTCTGACGATTCCTTCGATACCAAACTCGGCACCGAGTTTGCACATACATTGTGCTCTACCATAGTCGCCGTTGGGATTCGTGGTACTCATATCCGAATCCCTGCACATGACATAGTCTTGGGTATCGAGCGTTCCCATGGTTGTTTTCCCCGCACTCATTCCATCGAGATAAAGTAGCTTGGTTAGGGGTCGAGATGTGCGATAGATGTGAAGATAGCCATACGATGTAGGTTCATTATCAGTTTTCTGAGAATTTTCTCTTGATAGTCCTTGACTTGGAGGGGGTCCATTCGGTCCACTAGGGGGTCTTTCACCAGGTCTCCCTCCAGGAGGTCCTCTCCCAGGACCGCCAGGACCCCGCATCCTCGCAAACACTTCGGCATGCTCTATCTCGAAAGCAAGCCACTCCATCCCGGTAACCGTCTCCTTACTATGCGTTCCATGGTACAGAAGAGTATTATTCGGAATATTAGCTGTGAAACATGACATGCCGTTGTGTTTGAGTGACGACCCCCACTGTCGCATCGAAGAATGCAAGGCGTTGAAGATATGAGGAGCGTTGGCTCTCGCATGGTCTACATGAGGACCATTATCAAGTATTCGGGTGTCGGATAGCGGTAATTGAGATGAGGTGGCCGATACCGTCAAAACCAGGCTTGAGACTGCTAAAAGAGAGTGAAGCATCTTCAAAGCAGCGGGATGTGTTGCGAAGAGAACACCGAGAATAAACGTCGCCTACGACGAGGTTCTCGAGGTTCTCGAAGTTTAGATACCCATCTCATCATGAAAAACAGAAGCTGACGACGCGTCGTACGCTTATCGGAGGTCCATGTGGACGTGGATAGTCGTTTGGCAAATCAGATCTTGAAGCTGCTTCAAGACCCACCAAGATGCCTGAATCGTTCCATCTGATAAGATTAGATCTCGGGACCGAGCGAACTCCGCATTACGTGAAGTTTGAACTCTGGGTTTGAGGGGAGCGGAAAATTATAGTCTGTGAAGTCTTGGTGATTGATAGCTGTAGGAAACAATGACTGTGAATTCTAGACTCAGGAGGGTGTGCTGTTTCCGTTGGTTAATTTAAAACTGGACGGGGATGTTGACTCGCTTCGCTCGATCTTGTTTGAATATACTAGATACCTAACAAGAGAAATCACAATGTTACAAATGAGTTTCTCTACTACTCGTGTTGGCATGAATGGTTAATTATATTTCTGGAAGAAATGTCTACTATTTCCCCTCTACAATTATCTAGCCAAGCTCGCTACTGCTACTTCCCAAAAATGAGGGGATGCAGATACCCTTGCTTGATGTATTCGGGTACAGATCCTCAGTTTTGATAGTGCTTGTAAACTCTCAGGAAAAGTGAAACTGCATGGATAGTCAGAATCTTCGTGCAACAAGGCGTTGAAGAAGAGAAATGTAAGCGAATTATAATGAACACCCCTGTTACAGAAGTCAACACGAGGAAGAAAACCTGAGTAGTAAGACGAGAAACAATGTATTCAAGGCCAGTGCTCCGAAATATTTGCACTGGAAAATCAACGCTAACGCTTCTCCTCCCGAGGAGGATTTACCTCCTCTAATTCATGGAAGAATTAACCAATTCACTGCAAAGTTCAACCCGACGATCCCGTTACCCCCTTTCCTCATAATAATCAATCAACCATGACATCTCCAAACACCTTCTTGAACGATCTCAAGTTCTCTCCCTCGTCAAAGATCGCAAAAGTAATCTCCTCGATACCGGTAATCCCTTCCTTTCTACGTCCACCCAGCATCACCTTTCTGAACAGCGTTGCAACCTCTTCTGGTGGATTGCGGTATGCACCACAGCCCAAAGCCCCAAGAATTAGGTGCGTGATGCCTTTTTCCTTCGTAATCTGAAAAATTAACCTGATTTTCTCAATCATAACCTCTCTGTCTTTCTCTTCCGAGTAGACCATCTTTCCATTCTCTCCCTTCTCAACCTCCGGTTGTCTCAAAGCCGCACAGGAGATGACAGCCGTGTAGAACCATTCGGATTGCGGCAGATCGACCAAATCGGAGCCACGGAAAACAAGGACGTCGGGTGTGTAGATGGCAGAGAGGAGTGGCATGCGGTAGAATTCTGTGTTCAGGGAGGGATAGAGTGTACTCCTTGTGCAAAGAGCTTCTTCCTGGGCCAGAGCACCTCTCAACACACCCCCTCCTGGTTGTAAGGCAGATGCCATGTTAAGGACTGCGACAGATGACTTCGGGTGAGTACTGATAGTTGCTTTGGCAGCATCGAATGTATCAGACTTGATGATGCGAATTCTGGGAGGAGTAACATCTGGCACGGCGAAAAGGGGATCGAGGATCGATATGGTTGGATCGATCAGACAAGGAGTCTCAACCTTGCGCCTTTTCGAAGACTTTTGGGCTGGTGAACACTGAGCCTCGGAGAGTTTGGAGAGAGGGTCGGATGTTTGTTTGTTCTCGTCCTGTGATCCTTGTGGACGCGACTCCGATGGACCCCTCTCAACCTCCGCTGAACCTCTCGGAGATGGTGAGGATCTGTTCTTGACACCGGCTGGTGAGAAGTGAATGAGCTCACTACGCTCAACTCCAGCTCTAGCGCGCGCATTGGACTTCAAAAGGTGGGGAATGAAGTTGTTGATAGTCGTTTTGGCTAGCTTGGCTCGGTCTGATTTGTTCATCATCGTGGATGTGGTGCGCACGGTAGGTGAGTAGTCGTAACGGCGAGTTTGAGTCTCTGCTGGGATTCTTGGTTGAAAATATACTTGTTTGCCTGGAGGAGAGTTGTTTTACGAAAGGAGAAGTTGCTTCTGGGCTGGAAGGGAGGAGAAATGCGACCGAGGTTGTAGTTGCCTAAACGAGGAGACTGGTCACGCAGTTACCACGTGATGGATATGGAAGGTGCAGATCTACACAGATCCCGAGTCGAATGCAGATGAAGGTCTGTGATAAGCAGTTATTTTTTATCTGGTTATGGCTCCCTATGAAACTGATAAACCCAAGGGCAATTATGAGGATCTTGGTTTGACCAGATGAAAGCATCTTCCACACCAGCGGCGTTACTAGCTTCTCGCTAAGTAAGAAAGTCGCACTTCCTTCATCTTCTATTTCACTTCAACAGAAACACCTACAACTACCATCATTCTTCAGAATAACACCGACGTGGCATATTTATCTTCTCTCAAAGTCATCAATTGCGTTCATTACTTTATCCGGGGCCCCATTCAATACATGCACCGTTCCCCGATCTCTTGGGTCCAGCGATCTCATACCCTACCTCTAGAAAAGCAGGAAATCAACCTGGAGGTAGATATAACGACAATAACATACAAAGCGCCCAAATACAGCAAAAACAATCCCTGGGTATCGTGGAAAGCCTCCGATTTGCACAGCCAAACCCGGCTCGTGCAGTGCTCCATCTTCAGAACACCGTTGCCTGACCGTCTATTCCCTTATTTTCCATTCCGATGTACAAGTCTTACGCCAAACACCACTCGAATAAACACCATCCCGAGAATACAGAAAACCAGAGTCACCAAGTGCCTTCAAGGGAAGAGTCAGATAGTCGCACCGAGATCTTCGTTACACCCTTCGCACCCCGTTGTGGTGACCTCGTCCTGCGAGGGTCCATGGTGGCGAGTCGTGCTGCGCCCTGACTTGACGACTGATTTGCTCTACTCTTCTGCTTGGTTGCTTCCTCCTCTTCTAACTTTGCCTCGCGTTGTCTCTCCCTTTCTTGCTTTGTCTTCTTCTGAGTTTCCTTGTTCTTCTTGATAAGATCCTTTTGTGCTGTGGAGATGCAAGTCAGCATTGGGCATGTCTCGCATGGGTAACACGACTGCAACATACCTTTGGAAACATCTCCCAGAATTCCTACATGCACTCCTTCACCATCGGTCTCACGCTTCCGTCGCACCATCAACTCCAGCTTGCATATTGTACTTCTGCCGATGAGTATGGAGAAGGTCGCATCCTTTGCAATGAGGAAACTGAGAATACGACACTTCATCCCTATGAACTCGTCGCTCTGGACCATCAAGTCCACCTTATGTGTTGGGGAGAAACTCTTGCCATTGAAGTCTCTGTACTTTCGCGTTTCTTCGGGAATCAACTTGACCGATTTTACTCCAGCTGCCTTTCTCAACTTGTCGAAAAATGTTTGAGATACCCAATCAGGCTTTGTTCCAGTATCCAGGACTGCCTCTTCATCCGTTGTGCTTCCTCCATCTGGACAGCCAACCTGGACGTTGAGCTTTCCAAACTCCTGCGCATGGTTAGCTTTCCTCTGGCCAACAGGGACCAGATGACCTACTTCGTCCGATCCATCTTCATCAACGAGATCATCCGCAGCCATTCCGTTCATATCTGATCCATCAACACTGCCGTCCAAGTCTGACTGGCTGTGGTCTGTGTCTCCCTCCTTCTGGAGTGCCCTTTCTCTTCGTAATCTCGCGCGCGCTGCTGCTGCCGCATCACCTTTTGCTTTCGATGGCGCAACTTTGTTCTTTCCTTTATTGCACTGTATATTTTGTTCAGCACCGTATGAAGCTGTACCGCTCGTATGATATCCTTCGTCGGGGTTGTATCGCTTCGTGCGATGACTCGAGGGTACTTGTAGAGGCTCCGTAAGAGCTTTCGATTTCGCTTGTCGCTTTGACGGACCCTTGCGAGATACACTATCCACTGATGAGCTCGATAAATATTCGTCGCTGTCGGTCGATGATTCGGACGGCGAGTCGCATTCCGCGGTGGGCCTTGTCTTTGCAGCCCGCAGTCGCCCAGTCGTGCCTCGAGTTACCGGGGGAGAAGGTTCACGTCGGCGACTCCTGCGTCCTTCATGGCCCACCACTATATCCCCACTTATAGTAACAGGACCATTGAAAGTAACATGCGTTGGCTTCTGCTGCTTTGGTATTTTCCTTGGGTGGTGCGAGGCCCTAAGTCGTGGCTCTGGGTCGTCCAGACCTGACTCCGCATCTGAGGCTACGCTTTCTGCAGGCTGCCTCCTCCTCCGCCTTGTGTCATATCGTCTGGAGTTCTCGCGCGCCAAAGAAGCCATACAGTGCTGTCAGTCAGGCAGTCACCCGGTCATTGCATCGCCTTTCGTGAGGTTTGACAACCAGAAGAACGTCAGTTGAAAGTGAGGCGGATGCCTGACAACAAGTAGTGGAAGTCTGATCATAGGGCAGTTTCAACCTCGAGCCTATGGCGGGGAAGCTGTTGGTGACAAGGGTAAAAACGTGGGGTTAAATACGCAGCCAGCGACGATAGCTAAAATGGCGTTGAAATGGCTTTTTTCAGCGCCTTCAATTCGATCAATTATACAGAAGGCTTGGTTTTGGTCTGATAATAACTTTCTGGAGTGGCTTTAGCAAGATCTCACGGCGGACTCTTCCCCTCATCGCTCTCCACACCGATTAGCATCCTTGCACTCCATTCTTATCACCCGCATTAACATCATTCTTCTCAACCTTGAAGATAGCCAATGACACAATGCTCTACCGAGGATCAAGCCTAGCAAGTCCATCCAAGGGCGGGAGACTTGCGTCTGAGAATTGATGCCACTTCTCTGGGAGATCTCTGCGAGGGATGGAATTACTACGAAAAATGACTCTTTTGTGCCATCTTCATCGATTTTCGTCGTCATGATCCACTATCTTTGTTTTGGTCCCCCCGCTGGCCTGTTTACACCCTTTATCAACTTTTAGAACGAATCTGGGAACATACTTCTCGGACTCAAGTGGATAGAACTCGGCATTGTGGCATTACCGGTATAACTCGAGAAATCTCTGGTCTTGGTTGCCCCTCGAGATGGAGACCAGTGTCACTATTGAAAGTATGTGACCCAACGGCTAGAAAAGTGACTTGCCCCCTAAGCATTTCAAATCAAAGGTTGGAAATGATACGAAATTCACCAGTTCAGGTACTGGACTAAGTCGGTGCTATCTGCCTTTGGTGGCATCGACGATTGGGGAGCATCGGGGCTGGACAAAAGCAAACAACAGTGAAAATAGGACGTGCACTCTTTTGTCTCGTGGTATTGGCTCGAGATCTTCTAAATCGATCCGTGGTTAATGCCCAACGAAAGCCATCCGTGGAGGTGCGGTGGGGCTTTCCAGAAGCCCGACAAGGCTGGAGAAAGCCTTACAACATTTACGACAAGAAGACCATTGATAAAAGCAATTATGGAGTTGATGTTTGCAATTTTACAATGTAAGAACTTGTACCAAATTGTTCATTTCATCCAAATAATCGACCAGAGATGGAAGGATACGCAAATTTAGCGGATTTAATGGGGAACGACCATACTGATGGCCACTTCCTCATCTTCCAAAAGTTCGAGGCCTTAAGCGCCCAAAACTTACTGTATCTCCAAGCCGAGCTTATCAATCTTCAGGAAAGCCTTGGATTTCTTGTCAGCAGAGATGTTGGAGATCCTGAAAAATCGATGTTTACACGGGATTGGGAGGCACTCAGCTCCGCAGATGATAATTCTCAATGGCAAAAGTGGCTCGAGATACGCAGGAAATTGAAAGAGTACTGTGAGTCTTCCTCCCAACCATACCACTGTCATCCTGACAAGAATAGACAAAGCAATTGCTCAGCACCGGATGATGACCGGTCTCCCCGCGCCGAACTCATGCGATCTAAAGACCCTCCAGCAATGGCTAGAACGACCAGGATTAGGGAATTGTGCTCTTGTCGGAGCGGATAGTGACGTGTACGAAAACCATAAGCAAACCGGTTTAGTGACTTTGACAGCTCGCGGGCGGGAGGCGGATGCTATGACAAGACTTCTTGTCAACAAGCTTCCTGAATTGTACCACTGGGCGATTGTGCAACCGGCTCATAGGCTTTGCGGTTGGTGGATCAAGGTATGGTACATTCGCGAGTCTTATGCTGTTCGCCAGACTGACTTGATATTGCAGAAACCCGTGGGATTCCTGGATCGGGCCAAATCAGAAGTTACTGTAATGGAGGAAGGTCAGCCTAAAGACTCCCAAGACACAGAGAGCGGTTCAACGACAGTCGCTGAGTCCACATCCGCTTCGTCCGAAAGCAACAACGATGCCGATATCGAGAGTGACATATTCCTCTACCGCGACTCGCACATTTACCGCATCGCCACGATTCTTGGAACACTCCTGTCGTCACTGATCCCGATCGCCGCGATCATTGTTCTCTCTTTCGTCAAAAATATGACTGCAAGGCTGGGAATCGTTTCTGCTTTCACTGCGGTATTTTCTGTCTCGCTGTCGCTGGTGACAGAAGGGAAGCGAGTTGAGATCTTTGCTGCTACTGCTGCGTAAGTACATTTCTTTCTTTGAGCATAAGATTATGGGTAATCTTTGAGCAGGAAAACTGACTTCCGGAATAGATTCGCGAGTGTCCAAGTTGTGTTTATTGGTAGTACAAATTGGAATCAGGGATGACTCTCATCACGTCTCTCAAAATATTCTAAGGATCGTTTCGTCGAACATGGAAATCGGATGTTGACAAATAAACGGTTTGATTCACGTCATAGAGTGCTTCTCCTTATTGGTAAAGACAAGCTTTTCAGGAAGAGTTAGACTTTGTCCGGATGATTCGGTAGGTACGGGTTGCCGAACCTGGCGACAGCCCCACTTCCCCTGAATCTGACATCTGCCGGTTCGAGACGCAACCGCGTTTGCTTTGAATTTTCTATCTACTCGGAGACCCGGACAGCTCCCCATTGGATGATTAGAGTACCTTTCTACTTCTTGTCAGCATTTGGTTTGTTTCATTGGATCTCGGCCAGTGGCTATGCACACCAACTCCGCAAAGCAACGCGGCGGAGTCAAAATATTGACAGAGTTATGCAAGGCACATGGGGCATCGCGAAGTTGTTGACGCCGCAAGTTGTCAGCTATTCGTGTGCTTAATTTCCTGTGCATCTTGTCAAGGCTTAACTCGTCGTATCGCTCGTCACAAATAGAATCATGACGCGACATGACCTTGTCGGTGTTCAATTCAACCGCTTCCGCAACTCCCGGCCCTGCTCATCGTGCGGCATGGAGTATACTTACACCCTCGCGTTCCCTCTTGCACAATTTGTTACTTCTGCAGACTTCATATTTGTTTGAATAGCTCTTTGTGCTTCCTGTGCCTGCTACAATTTCCGACGTTTTCAAAACATTTTTTGCAAACTCGCTTGCTGAAACTACAACGGATATTCCTATACGTACTAGGCGTACTTTCTACCTCACAATGGAGACGTTCATCATAGTTTTGCTGGCATTATCAGGCATTATTGTCAGTGTAAGTCAATATTTCTTCTATCCCTCTGTTGTTTTCGAAGTTGAAGGCTCAAGTCCACACTCCTCGTCCTGGTATCGAGCATCGTAGAACATATATACTAACACATCAATTTCAGATAGGATTTCTGTCTCTCGTCAAGATCGGAGTTGATCGAAACCAACCTTCATCGAAAGTCTAAATCTCCGCGTTGGGCCATCGAATCAACATTTGGGATTGGGAGGTCAACATCCATCGTCCGTCTAGGAGTTAGGCTTTCGACACTTGATCCTGCATCGACCACGTAGTCAAATCGATACTTGTCTCGCCACCCTACTTATGGATACAAAGAAGAAGACTTCGCCAAAACCTCTGGGATCTTGATCCGAAACATACTGCCGCCTTCCTTACCGACTTTTCGAGGTAGCCAACGCATGTCTCTCTATCCCGCCAAGCTCGATCACAAGAAGGTACATTTGCTTTCCCTCTCGCTCGATCTCACTTGGGATGAAGACATTTATTTCATATTGCCGAGCCAAGGAGATCGGAGGCCAAGCTAAGAGGGGTATCTACGTCAGGAGGAGTTGAGGTCGGTGTGGGTTCTCGTTCGGATAATTGGCAAGGCTCTGCAGTGAAGGTACCCGTCTTACAACGACACGAGAGAGGTAGAAATGACTGAAATGGTCCCAAACTTTTACTCAAAATGCTGGGAAAATTTAAGCCAACCTGGCGGTACCTTCTGTCTTTGTTTTGATTTCTGGTTTGAGGTAGGAGGTTAATCATTCCGTGTCCCAGACAGCTCTGGCCTGTTTCTTATGCGGCCCTCCGCGTCTACACTTCTGGTGCATCATATTTATTGCTTCTACATCATCCGTTTCACTAAGGAGTTTGCCTAACCCATCGGGGTTGTCCTTCGTTTTCAGTACAATGATCACATGATCGGTTTCCGAGGTCTTGTTTCTGTCACCGGCTTTGCCGCCTCCTGCCGCCCTGCGAACCAAAATCATGAGGCGAAGCAAACACTAGAAACACGTGAGGCATCATTGGAGCCTGCGAATTTGTCTATAAATTGACCGTCCCCCCTCATGGAGAATTGGAGTTTTCATCAGACATTGCACACTCTTCTTCAATACATCCATTCTCGTTTTGAACCAAATCTTTCGCCATTATCCAAATCACACTTTTATTTTCCTCCCTCCCTCAACATCCTAAATTCAATAAGTCAACATGGCTTCTACAGTGTTCTCAGAAACCCTCCAGTCCATCACAACCACCAAGCTCACCGAGCTTTCCAAGAAGCGATCCATCTTCGAAGAACACAAAGCCTCATTGCTGCTCGCTACTGAAAGCGAATCCGATCAGAAGCAACGACTTGGCGTTCTCGTCGACGGTGTGAAGAAATGCTTCGCCATCAAAACCGCTCCCAGGAAGCGCGGAGACCGTCGCGGTGGTGCAGGTCGAATTGTCCACGGTAACAACGATCCAAAGCTCGAAGTCATGCTCAAGAACCTCGAGCGATTCCTCGACCAGGCGAAATATGATCCATCTATATCTCCCAAGTTACTCCAAGACTGGGAAGATTCGCTCTTGAAGCGACTCAATGTGCAGTCGTTGAAATACCAGTATGCTACCCTGTACGGCGAATTGGTCACAGAGTGGCTTGGTGCTGAGAAGGCTTCCTCCCTTCCCGACAATATCTCAGAGACTTCCGAGGGATTTGAGAAGGTCAAACCAGCTGAACGAGATGAATCTCGCATCGCATGGGAGAAGCTCGTATTTGAGCCGTTTGAGACAGATGAGGTGGCAATCTCCGAATACCTTCGTGCTCTCTTTGGAGAGACCGGCGACAACAAGCAAGGATTCAAGGCTTTACAGAAGCTGCACAAGGAAGTTGAGGCTTTTGAAGCTACGCTTTCGGCGCCGAATCAGTTCGATGACACAGTTCTTCGCTGGACTATCAATGGGCTGATCGCATCTGTGCTGCTGAGTGATGAGAAGAGGGGGGCTTTGAAGGACTTTTTGGGAAGTCCGGTTATCTTGGCTGAGATTGCGGATGTTCTGAACATGCGCATCGCAGATATATCTGATGTATGTGACTACTCTCGCCTCTCCACCGCGACCCAGAATTCTTCTTGGGGTGCATACGCTGGCGACTTCTCGGATTCCCAGTTTAATGCTATACAAGTTAAATGCTGACTTGGTTGGCAGTGGTCTTGGGACGACGAGGTGCTTATAGAGCAGCGGAGACAAGTAACAGGTTCATATCGCAGTAAGTCGGACATTTTTCGTTTCATCGCTCCCCCATGCTTCATTGCAGTCCTTCATGTTCGGGTAGCTCGCTAATGCCCTCGCAGTCTACATAGATGAAGAACTTCTCCAGGCAATATTCCTGCAATACGTTGGAGTAAAATGGTGCATCTTCTTCAAAGAAGCCTTCGTCAATTTTTCAAATTTCGATGGTGCGTGGACGTCATTGCGACCTCCGATCCCTCTTGAAGATAGACAGAGACGAGAATACTTTCTAGGAGCCCAGCAAAAGAAGTTCAGTGTGCAGGCCAAGCGCCAAAGTGTCTACAAATCAGTATTCTTCATGTCCCAGCTGCAGGATACAACGTTCGAGGAGAATAATTCGCTAGAAGGAGAAGAGGAGGCTAATTATGAGCATGCTGCTAAGAGGCAGAGATCATCAGCTTCAGGCGTGCCTCAATCGATGGGCATTGTGCCACCAATGCAGCAGATGCAACAGCAGCAAATGATGGCTCAGCAACAAGCCGCCGCACAGTATCAGCAGCAGCAACAACAGCAGCAGCAAGGACAGAACCGCGCTAACCAAGACTACCAGATGCAACTGATGGTCTTGGAGCAGCAGAACAAAAGGCGCCTCCATATGGCACGGCAAGAGCAATTGCCGATGATGCAACAAGGACAAGCCCCTGGCCCAGTATACATGAGTCCAATGCACCCCGGCATTGGATCACACCGCAATCACCAAAGCGATGAGTATGATGTGGACTTGAGCTACCGACCAAGCACGCCAATGGCCACGAAACAATTCCTCTTACACCTCCTATCAACAGAAGTCCTTCTGAACACTCGTCTTCATGGAGATTTCACTTGCTCTCGCTCAGAGTTTCAATCTTTCAGCCCGTCCTTACCTCACTCCACAATCACTACCGTACTTTCGTTTTTCGGGCTATCGGATAGGTGGCTTGGATTCTTCCGCAAGTTCCTCGA
The DNA here is from genome assembly GCA_017366145.1 of Cadophora sp. M221. Taxonomy (NCBI): domain Eukaryota; kingdom Fungi; phylum Ascomycota; class Leotiomycetes; order Helotiales; family Ploettnerulaceae; genus Cadophora; species Cadophora sp. M221. The sequence goes on from JAFJYG010000379.1 coordinate 31,680, forward strand.
AGCACCTCTGAAATTCGCAGCCGATGACTCGAGCGTCGCACCAAAACCACGCAAACGTGGTGTTCCAGGCTCCCACGCTCTATCCACAATTTGTGGCGAAGCTATTCTATTTTGCTTGGACTATGCCGTGAACCAAAATACCAATGGTGCCCAACTGTACCGAATGCATGACGATTTCTGGATCTGGTCCTCATCTCATGAGACAGTTGTCAAAGGCTGGGCAGCCATCACCACTTTTGCGAACACCACGGGCGTGACTTTGAATCATGCAAAGACTGGGACAGTTCGCATCACCAAGGAGGCAAAACCTTTCAATGTCGATCCTTCGCTTCCAGTTGGTGAGATTCGCTGGGGCTTTTTGGTCATGGACCCCTCTTCCGGTCGTTTCGTTATCGATCAGGACATGGTCGATACGCACATTCTTGAGCTTCAGTGTCAATTGGCAGAGAAAGACAAGAGTGTCTTCTCCTGGATCCAAGCCTGGAATACCTACGCTGGTACTTTCTTCAAATCGAACTTCGGTACAGCTGCCAACTGCTTCGGCCAGGAGCATGTCGATATGATGCTGTCGACCATGACTCGTATTCAGAAGCGCATCTTCTCTGACAGCAACGTCATCGAATATCTCAAAAATACCCTGCGTGAGAGATTCGGTATCGCTGATATTCCCGACGGATTTCTCTACTTCCCCACCGGTCTCGGTGGTCTTGAGCTTCAAAATCCTTTCATTGGACTTGTGCAAGTCCGCAACGCGGTGTTCGAGCAGCCAGCATCCGTGCTCGACGATTTCTTCGAAGCCGAAGCCAATGCCTACCACCGAGCCAAAACATTGTTCCACAACGGCAGCGTGAATCGCAATGGAAACCTCGAGCCGACGTTTCGTCCTGCGGATTCCCGGACGTTCATGTCCATGGAAGAATACACGAAGTACAGAGAGGAGTACTACTGCGGATACGAAGGCGACTTGCTGTCGGTATATAATGATTTGTTGCAGAAACCGGGACCGGAAGATGTTGATATCTCTGCTGATGAGGAAATTGTGCTGGATGGGCTCAGTGGGATTAATGAGCAGGATAAAGGGTATATGAAATGGGTTGCTTTGCTGTATGGGCCGGATATGGTGGAGAGATTTGGAGGGTTGAAGATTGTTGAGAAGGGCTTGTTGCCGATGGGAATGGTCACTCTTTTCAGGAGTGGGAGAGTCAAGTGGCAAGGCTAAGTACCTGTCTTGAAAGCTGGAGGTACTGCGCCGCCTTTTGGACTTCTCACTCATCTAAATAAGCTTGTAAACTATATGGGGGGCATTCAAATTGAATTCAAGTCGTTCATCGTGGCAAAGCATTGAATAGACCCACAGCTATAATTAAGCGAGGTGCGGCGTGAACAAAGTTTTATCTCAATTCAAAAGTATCTTACAGTGACCGGCCAGCTATTGACCACCATTCTATCAAGATTAACTGATATCCACTCTAGCAATTGAGACACGTTCGCCATTGACGACATTGTGGTAAGTCAGATTACTCCCCTTATTGCCAAATTTGACTCGTACTTGATGATCAAATTGATGGACGGTCTTTCGCAAGACAGGATTATACTTTGATCTGGAGCTCCGCCCATAGTCAAAATCTTACCCAAAAGTAGATACAATGCACCCAATCTCTTCAACTCCTGAAACACGTCAGTATAACTTCTGCTTCCCTACGAGTATTTTATTCGGGGGAAGTGCTGATTAGTCTCTTACTTAGATCTGAACTGTATTCTGGCGCATCATTGAGGGAACAAGAAAAAAGTTGCAGCCTCCTATATTCCGTACATCCTGGTTCGTACAAAGAACAGCAGTCTGTTGATCTGAATGTATCTTCGAAAATCTCCTCGCCCTGACCATCATTATTTAGCGTCATATCTGCATAGTGAGGTGCGGGATAAAACTTCTGGTAAGGAAGTTGATTACCTTTTGGATCAGCCATCTCATCCTTCCGCTGCATCGTTTAGAGTTGTCCCAATCATCATGGTAGGCCAGTTCTTCTGGGTCTATACCTTCTCGGAAAGGGAAGCCTAAGCGGAGCCCATAATGTTGGCGAGCGTACTTCTTGTGCGGGGCGATCCCTTCCAATCCTCGCAACGCGGCGCCTAGCACGACAGCTGCTTGTCTTCAATATTGTTAGCCGAGAACTCCTTCATATTTCAACTATTCTTGCTTACGGTCTGTCGGGGCACATTATTGAAATGTTACCGTTGTCTCGACACCATTGTCGCAAAACTTTGTTGAGGTATGGCGACTCGGCAAACCCTCCCACAAGAATGATCCGCTAGATAATAAATTTAACACAAGATTTATTTAAGGGGACGAATTGTATACACTTACATCAATATTTGCAGACTTCTTTGCTGTTGCTTCTGTCACTTGCTGTCCTATCAAGTTTTTGATATCCTCGATAACAGGGTCAAACAAACTTCGAATGTCTTCGCTACAATCTCGTCAGTTGTAATGATGAAAACTACCAAAGAGTGACTGACTAGTTAAGCTTGATAGATCGCTCATCTTCATCATAAAATTCGGAGTCTGGCGTGTCGAGTCTTATGGGCCCCAGGTCTTGTACGTCGTCATCGTCGTGGAGTCCGAAGTCTCGTTTGATCATCTCGAATTTCGCCATGAAATTACTACCCGGGCCTTTTTGAGCATAGGGGACATCTTCGAAAACTTGCCCAAACCGTCTTTGGAGGAAAGAATGAAGATTACGGTCAATGTACGTCGATCCGCATTTACCGCCTGTAGTTTACGCACCATTGTGTCAGTGATAACTTCATCCTAGAAGCTTGGTTTACCTACCAATGCCAACGCAGAGCTCAGCGAACTCCAAGCGAGGGATCGATTGAGTGATCGTGTAGGTCGTTAAGTCCACAGTCCCTCCACCACAGTCGCATATCAATATGTGGTCGTTGGGCTATGTATGCATGTAAGTAAGCGATATTCGCACAAAATTATTGTATCTGGGGGGAATACCTTGATATGATTGAGAGAATTAGGGTCCGAATACTTCTTCAGTGCTGCAATGGCCGCTGCCTCTGGCTCAGCAATCGTAAATACATCGTCCCCCTGTCGGCTACCAAAACCAGCACCTCTAGTAGCTGCCAGTGTAGCCTCTTTGGCTCGCTCTGACCATATGGCTGGTAGTGTGATCCAGCATTCCATCGGGGTGTTGTCAAAGATAACATACGTAAGTTTTTGTCGTAATAGCATTGACATATGGTGATAAATCTCACGCAGGAAGTCTTCACAGACCCCTTGAGCATCGCGATGTCGAGGCAGCTTCATCAGCCCATTATTTGACATTGTTGAGAGGGTAGGATCGTCGTATTCTCCGGGAGCTGCATTCCTGTCAAGAAGAAGCTTGGTCCAAGAGTATGACTTGAGATTCGGAGAAACCTCGAAACCCCACTTGTCTCTTGACAGTTCGTTCTCGCGAGCATATGCAATTCTAGTAGGAGTCTTCCATGAAGTATAACGCTCCCCAGGCCAACTCGAAATTATGTTGATGTCATCGACATCGCTCATGTCTGTCGTCACGTAGCTAACACCTTCAAGCGTTCAGCTTAAAGTACATATAAATCAAGAAGTGCTCACCCGAGAATGTGGTCCCATAGTCAATACCAACAATGATTTTGTGTCTAGCTGTGCGAGCTGAAGACAAAGACACAGACTCGAGTTGCCTTCGAATGGTCGGAAGAGACTTATCAGCGGCCATGGCTTTAGGGTCCAGGATAAGAGATGAGGGTATGAATATGAGAGTAAACCCTACGTGCTTTTTTTTTTGGCACAACAATCAACTTTACTGTTGTTCTTAGAAGTCGGATATATATATCTAATTTTGTCCATTCCCTGTCAAAGAGGTTCTGCCTACGGCCCAAGGCGCAGCCAGCGGCCATTTGGCCACCCGCTAACACCGAAATACTGTCTGCAAAGAATGTCAAACACTGTTGGGTTTCATTGTAGGCGCTTACAATTCTATTATTATAACTTTCTAGAGCGAAGATATCGTTCGAGTTGTAGAAATTACGGAGCCTGTGAAACCCAACATCTGGTTCGATTTAAGGTAGCAGGAGAAGACCACGTCCAGGGCCGGATGGCGCACTCGACCCCGATTTCGAACGACCTTACAATGTGTGGTATTGGCTATGTTTTTGCCGAGTGGTGAGTTTTCTACACACATCTAAGCCACTTGTCTCGGGACATTGGTATTCCAGGCCTGAGAGCGCTGTGAAGGTCGATTCTGACCGACCCCACGGTCGCTGGACCGTTAGCGCTTGAGTACTGGCCTCGAACAAAAATAGCAACACTCCTTGAAAATTTACATGTAAGATATTTGGATTTATTGACTCAATCTCATTAATACCAATGCAGAACCGTTTCAACGGAGTCCATCAAGTATCGACCAGCTAGCCCAACGACAACGACAGCACAGTCACGATCAGCAATCAATTCGGAAGAGATGGTTGACCGCATGCCAAATGTTTGCAGTAAATCGACACAAACCGGGACCGATGCGAAGGACGATACGAGATCTGCGATTTTTCAAATTGAGCTACCGCGCCCCGAACAATCAGTCGACTACATCATGTTTCCCCGATCGAGTTGCTTCGGGTCCTCATCACCACGGCAAACCCCAGATATTCGAAATGAGAAACAGAAATCAGGAGACGTCAGGACATCACAGAAACCCAAAAACCCAAGGAAATATTCGAGAGAGAAGTCGAATAAAGCGCCAACGTTACGAAGAGGACTAAGATTGTGCATCAAAAAGTTGAGACGCATGATATGGAGCGATCCTAGACGAATAAGCAGAAAATCCAGCACCAGCGAGCCTAGGAACGATAACGGCGAGACGATACTCCATAGCCAGGAAAGCCAAATGGAGGGAGTTACAAACTCGCCAGTCTCCAGGCCAGATTGCCAGTGCCGTCAGTATTCAGCAGAGAACCTTGAGCCTTTCTCCACTCGACACGTTCAAGCCCAATTCGACGAGTACAAAGTAGGTACTTCGCATAGGATAATGAAGCTCATGGAGGATCTACATGCCAAAAGTCAAGAGGTCAATGAACTTCATGAAAGGCTCGATAATTGTGAAATGATCATTCGAAAACAACAAGAAGCCTCTTTTAAGCAGATGGACTCTGGCCGTTGGATTCCGAGGGAAGATAGCAAAGTTATGGGAGACTTGTCCAGAATCAGGCGGGATGTGAAAAATTGGGCCAAAGTCATAGCTATCAAAGATATGTCGAAGATTCAACAACTGGGCATATCAGACAAGGATGATTTGATGAAAGCTTTGGCTCATGTGGTGATATTGGAAGATGGAGAGCTCCCTCAAGGATTGTCTACACACAAGTCGTCATCGATCCTCCTGAACGCACTTCTAGCTCACGATATTTTCGCAAAGTTCTTCCACAGCCCGTTCTTCTTTCTTCAGCGTGATTTTGGATACAATTCGGAGAATTTTTCTGCAGCGAACGAGCTGAGTGATCTTTACAGAATGTTACAAGAATGTGAGTTGATTTCTGAACCCACTGCACCTCGTATTGACTTTTATAGCAAACCAAGAAGATGCGCATCTTTGGCGGTCGAAGACCCTGAGACTTCTTCTCCCACTTTCACGACTTGGAAATCACGACGAAGAAAGGGTCATGCGCAGCTGGACAGAAAGCAGGATAGCCGAAGTCTCATCTCAAGCGGCCTCTCGGTTCGCAGCTGGGCCTGCTCGTCACTTCATGGCAGTCGATGCTGGCGACAGAACAAACTACAGGACTAAACTCGAATCGATCTATCAAGAAGCGGCAACGATTTCAGTTAACCTCTGGACACGAAGAACATTCATGAAATGCACGACTTTGGAAGAGATGCGAAGTCCGATATTCGACCCTGACTCCCCACATTTGGTAGCCCATTCGATTATACATCCCGATGATCATGAAGGGAGATTAAAGGGACAACCTATCTCGGTGATCGTGCATCCATTACTTGAAGTTTTGGGAACGGATGAGGCGAAGGATTATGATCAAGCGCGGGTTTGGGCGACTGCGGAAGTATGGTTCGCTGTCGAAAACCAGATGTAGTACCACTCGAGAGACTTAGGCTAGGAATTGCCAAATCGGGGATGACACGAAAAAATCACTTATTCTCTCATTGCATTATATATTCCCGTTTTCTGAGTGCGCATAATAATGCAGAACCCCCTGCGAATGGCAGGTATACCTAGCTTGCCCCTTTCTTTCTAAGCGAGGTCGCAAGTCTGTTGGACCGAGGCCGAGAATTGCAAGTGCTTTCGATAGGGCAATTTAGGCTTAATTACTATTTATCTATGTTCAGCCTGAGTTGTCGTAGATGTTTTTGAGGTGCGTGGTAATTGACATGGTCACAACTTTTGGAAGTAAAAGGAGCCTGGCCTCAGTAGAAACCTAGGTGGCGACTGCCGTGTAGAGAATACTTCCACTTTCTTAAGAAAATGTAATTAAAACTGTTGCAACCAGTATTTCTGGCATTCCAGATAAAGGTGCTGAGCGATTCAATCCATACTTGAGCTCATCCGAAAGCCATTTTTCCCGCGGCGCGGTTGGTTTGGTAAGGGCATTCCCTGCACTTTAAGTCTTCACATTCGGCCTTCCAAGAAATCATAATCTCACCACATATTTTTCTGACAGGATTTTACCAAGAGAAGAGGTTGGCTCTCACTCTATACTTCACCGGATATCTCCAGCTCTATGAAAGGGGGTAGTGCTTTCATCTTCAAGTGATCGTTCTATCAATCAAACCAAATCTCCAACCCATCTCGCTTACATCAAAGCAGCTTAGCACCACACACCCCACATCCCACTCTCCAAACTCCAACCTCACCGACCTAGCTAACAAGTTAGTCTCCCCTCATAATATATCCTCATGCGGACAAAAAATCCCTCTTATCTCTCGGCGCTGGGATATTCCAAATCGCTTCTTCGCTGTCTGATCGTCCGACTATAAATCGGTCGATGCCTCCGCTGTTGTTAGATGCTTCCGCCCGGAGTTTCGCGAGTGAGCTGTATCGTTTTGCCTCTTCTAGATCGGCCGAGAGATAGAGGCTCGTGACTTATTGGTCACAGAAGAGATTCGAGGATGGGCACCTTTGTGGACGAGATAGGTGTTACTTTCCCTTTCGTTATTTTGGTTCAGCGATGACAGCATTTTTGCTCAGTGAGTGGTCATATGTCCTTCTCGTTTTTGAAAATTTCTAAAAGAGATTATGTTCAATATTGATTTCAAAACAAAGGGAATGTCCTGCTGAACTTTTCTGGTCCAATCATGCTAGTTGTGACCTTTCGTTGTCAATAGTACCTGCCCCCTGCAAAGTCTACCTATCTGCGCTACTGGAATTGATAACAACGGGAGGGAGTGATAAGCTGCACTCCGCTTCTATCCGAGCTTGGCTTTCCTAAGAATTCCTTCTGTTTGCACTATTAGGCTCCCTCCTTCACCTGGCAGGTGTATTCGTCTGATATGGATATCACCCCACTTCTCAGACTTGCCAGTCATTGAATACGGGGTATTCCCAGCGCCTCTTTATCACTTAAAGCCTCAAGCTTAGCTTCGAACTCTTCAATTACACCATTGTCTCCAATCCCTTCCTTCTACTTTAAGTTGGTCATTTGAATCTAAATCGAACACCCCTTATCTACTCCCTTCTATTGAACATCTGACTATATTTTGCGTATCTTAGTCTAGCCCACCCCAATCATGGGTTCTCTATCCACAGACGACATGCAAACTTTCGATCCCACAGCAAGCTATCTGCCCACCCCCCCCCACCAAATCACTGAATTCTAATCAACACCTCTCAGATCCATCTCAACTACACCCCACCAGCACACCTCTTCTCTCTCGCAGACCTACACCTAGAACAATGCCCATCATCAACGCCCATCGCAGCAACAGCCGCCTTCCCCTTCCTCTCACACGAAGGAGTCCTCGCTTACCGACGAGCGCTATTCTCAGACGAGGTGTTAGAACACTGTTCTGCAACATGGGGTTCCAACGCGCTCATCCTCCGCAACGCAGGCGGCCACTCCAAATTCCTCCACGATCTCTGGAACCACCCAGAGACACTGCGGATCATGTCTGAGAACATGAAAGCGCCTCTCATCCCGATCTTCCAGCTTGAGGAGGGATTCGTGAGTGTTCAGACGGAGAGTTGTGATGTCGAGGAGATGAAGAGGGAGATTAGTAAAGTACCGCAGCATGTTACGATTCCCTTGACGGAGGAGCAGAAAGGATTTGATCCGTTGAATTCAAATATCTTGCCTTGGCAGTACGTTCCTCTTCTTTCCCTGAGGGGCTTTCGGGTTTGAAGCGCTGACTCGAAGGTAGTTATGATTCGTATCCGTATGCTTGTATCGTCATGCTAAGCCATACGGAAGGTATGGTCGGCGGAGAGACATACATCAAGCGCGGCGACAAAAAGATAGAGAAAGTTGAAGGACCAAGTTACGGCTGCGCATACATCATCCAAGGCGGAATTCTCGGTGAGCTCTAGTCAAAGCCAACACACCAAAACCAATTCTGTACTAACAACTCAACTAGAACATCTCGCATCTCGCGCCATCGGCGTAAAAGAAAGAATTGCCTCGGTAACATCCTTCCGCGCCGCCGTGCCTGGGATGTACGACGTCTCCTACCTAACCAACACACGGCCCATCACAGATCTGAAAATCATGTACAAGGAATGGGCCTCGTACAGACTACAAGTGCTCGAGTCCGAGATCAAAGACATGCGTGCGAAGATTGAGAGGGATGATGGCGTTGACTTGGATGAATTCAAGACCTTCGCTGCGAATCAAGTCGAGTACATGCAACGCACCCAGCGACAAATGGTACCGCACTCCTACAACCGAGCGAGCAACGCTCGCCACGGCTTGAAAGCATATATGGACGCGCCGATGACGTGGGAACGTATAACCAACCATCCCGATTTCGCGCGGAAGTTACTCGAGATCGATCCTGACACCGATTGGAAAGTCGCGAGGGAGTATGTGGGTGATCTGGAGGTGTCGAAGAATGCGCTAAGACACGGGGAGATTATACAGGGTCAGTTGGGACCGGTGAGTTGGAGTTGGGAGAGGGAGTATGTTATGGGTGATGAGTTGTTGAGACAGGGTCAGCGGGAGGTGTTCTTTGAGTGGGCGGAGAAGACAGGACTTTGGGCTTTGAGGGCTTAGATTGCTTTTGGTAATGGATAGATAGGTCTTGGAGTGTGCTGCGACGTGATTTTGAGCTTGGAGCAATTGAGCGTTGATCTTTCTTTTGAAATATTTGCCAATGCGCCACAGTCGAATGCGGTAAACCAAATTTTCTGGCAATCCTGATAGACTCGGTCAGTCGGATCGTTTGTTTGTGTTGATTACCCTGGGCTTCTTCTTCGCTTATATTTATTTACCCTCCAAAATCCACTACCTATATATTTCTACCTACTGCCTTCAGCATCGTGACACCAGAAATGATCGAATCTACCAACATATTCTGTTTAGATACAAACCAATAAGTTGACCGAATCGAGAGTTCAGTGCCTCAAAGCCTTGGCAACGAACTTCACTCCATCCTTGCAGTGAAGAAACAAAAATTGATCCCTGTTCCACCAAAGCCAGCTACTGCTCTCATTTTACCCTTCACAATTCCCATATCCTACCAGTAACTACCACGGTCCAATCAAATAGTACCAGCATTATCAGACATGCCACCTTATCAAACGACTGGCAGAATCAGTAGGCATTCATTCACTTGTTCCAGTCTATACGAGCTCATCCCAGCCACTGATTTATGGGACATCTTGACTTCACAAGTAGCCGACGGTTATTGGATAAGGCGCAAAATCCGTAGCATTCAACAAAAGCAGAAATTTTCGGAAGCTCGACCCACTTTCAAGAATTCACCATCCATAATCCCATGTACGAACGCCTCCCCAATGAGCTGTACGTTTCCGCCATCAAGTTTCCGAACTACGAATGGGACCGTAGCACCAAAAATAATAATGATGATATCGCCAATTTCCGCGACAGCAGGTACGAGTCCAACGTATCCTTCGGCTGAGAGAAAAGGCTTTCGGTTATGTTGGAACCCCATAGCAGTCCGATACTGATGAACAGGCACTTTGTCCGCGGTGTATGTTTCGGGTAATCTCAAAAGTTCATACTCTTCGCGAATTGAACTAGAAGCTCGCGACCGTGAGGCTCCAGAACCTGCTTGATCGGCGCATGGGATTCTCATCTTTGCATCCGAGACCTGCTCTGGGGTGGATAACAATTGCGACCGGTGGCAGAAAGTCTCAGCCTCATTGAGAAGCTGTTGTGCAGCTTCCCGGTTGAATGGAGAATCTACCAATGGCTCCCAAGCCGTACCAAGCTCAGCAATGGTATCGATCTTAGTACCAAGCAATCTGAGTAGATACCGATCCTCACCCTGAGATACCAATACTTGGGAAAGCGCCGTACTGCCTGATGCGCAGAACAAAGCTCCGGCCAGATTATCTTCTCCGCACGGTTCCCGGATGTGAGAAGAGAAATCTGGAACCCAACTAGGAAATTGTTCGACGCCCGTAGGCTGCTGACACCAGGCTAGAATAGTGGTATATCCGTCCGCAATCATTGCCCGCGCAACGTCTGCATAGACTTCCGTGGCTGATTTACTATAATCTGGGATAATGCCCAGCTTTTTGGAATCTGAAGCGAGGCCTAGAAGTCCATAGATCTTATCTCTTGCATCTGTAGCTTTCAACGGAATTCCAGCCGAGCGGAGAATGCAAGTCCTCTGTAAGAGTGATCGAAGCGATTCTTTCTCGCCAGTCTCCAAATGATATCTCCGTCGAGCCCCTATCAGAACATTCGGAGCAGCACTTGGCGCATGCCCACTCCCACTCACGGACCTTAACAATGGTCCTGTCACTGGATCAAGCCAGTCTGCGATTGTCACTCGAGTCCTGAGCGTCCATCTGGCAAAAGCACAAAAATTGGCAGCTGCAGCGAAAGTAGCGAATGGTAATCTCTTCGAGCCACACACTATTATGACAGTGCGAGCAAGGCTGATTTCTTGCACAACCCATACCCGAGTCCAATAATCGCGCTTAGAGAAGGGAACCATCGACTGATGAAAAAGTCCCAACCCTTCCTGTATCGCAAGTTCATTGAGTAGTGCCTTGATCCTGCACACTCGCTCGTCTCCACCCGGTTCAAACCAATTTGCCATATCAGCGGCGCGGAAGTCTTGAATGCCTGCAGTAATAGCTTTATTTCCAACGTTGTCAAACTTCTCCATGGCAGTATCACTCTCATCATCTGCCGGTCCAAGCCATACCAAAACCTCGACAGAGCTCTCATAGATGTTCGCCATCATCTGGACTTGATGCAATTTTTCCCCGTTATCATCTTGGTTGATGCAGATGGCATCGATCCAAATATTCAAAGGACGGTCTGTCTGCCGCAGATGTCGTAGTGCAGCCGCGAGGTTCTTCCGCACGAAAACGAGTTTGCCATTTATCAGAACCGCAGTAGAAGGGTTATCCGTGCCCCAGGTGTAAGACAGCGCCGTGTATGAAGGCTCGTCATCCAATGATGCAGTCTGCAGTATACAGTGGATATCCGCCGCATCGGTGTTCGAGTTTACAGCAGGAATGTGATCTTCACGTGGGAGAATGGTCAAGATTCGAAACTCGTGCTTTCGGGGATCGAGGCTACGATAGAGACGGCTCCGAATTCGAAAATATACCGACAAGCCTGATAGAGCAAGAGAGCACAGCTGAAGCGCTGCTTCATACCATGAATAGAATGATCGATAGATTGTCCCTGCTACAGCCGGACTTCTTGCGGCAAAATAGCTGAACAATACCCTAATAGCGACCATAACTTTATACAAGTAGACTCGCGTGGGAAGACTTGGGATGCTTGATAGCAGAAGCAGTTGCAGTGTGCTTGAGATTTAGGGACTCTGCATGTGAGACTTTGGCAGAGAGGAGGTACGGCGGCAGGTGACTGAGGTCTAGGGTTGTGATCACGTGATGCCGAATTCCTCGCCCTCAACACCACCAGCCCGGACACGGTCGTCCAGATAAACAACCCGGGTCCCAACTCCAGGAAGTGCAAATAAGCATAAAGCCCCAGCCCTATCGCTCCCTGCTCGCCGTAATGCACATCACAGCATCTATCCATCCGATCCGAAACTCCCGTTCCCGCTGGGCTGGCGTTTTTTTGCTCAGGATCGTGAACATATCACAGCTTGGCAGTGACATCCTCGCTTACCCACCCTTCCGACCGTCAACAACAAGGGAAAAAGTTAAATGCAACGTCGTGTCGTGTGCTTGGTGGGTAGGAGGCTGTATGGTATTATCTGTAGAGGAGATTTTCCTTTTTACTAAAAAGAAAAACTGGGGGACGACCTTGTGTGTGCCTAGGCATGAAGGGGAAAGGTATCTATCGTACATACCTACTCGCCTACATACAGTACACAACCTACTAAAGGCTTAATGGAGCGAGCACACTCCGTAGATGATTCAAATGCCGGTAGCAACAAAACCGTTGAATTCGATAAATAGAAATAGAGATATACATTTTTTCATTATTTGATTGTATATTTAGATATCGCTGAAGATATAGAAGAGATTCCCCCCAAAAATGAATCATCTTCAAAAAAAGATTATCTCGCCATAAACTCCATCCCTCCCTCCATCCATTTATTTATTTCATCCATCCATCCCATTACAAAATCAAACTAGGAGCTATGAAACCAGAAAAAGCCAATACTTAAAAGAAAATGATATGAAAATTGCAGGAAGTGGTATCTCTGGTACGTGCATGTATGTATACGCTCAATTTTCTCTCCTTCCCCTCTCCTTAATTATCAACCCCCTCACTCGCAATGCTATACCAAACGACTTGGGCTTGGACTCGGATCCCTCTCATCCAACAACAGCGGCGCAGCCTCGGTATCATAATCGTCATCCACCACTGCCGCAGGGACGTCTCTATATCCAGTATGCGAGCGGAATTTCAGGTCGGACAGGCTGCGCGGGAAGTGGATTCGCAGACGTGTCATGGAGAGGGAGGAGGGAAGGCGGGCGCGCCGGTGGATGAGGAATGCGGCTGTGGTGCCCGAGAGGAGGGCTGAGATGCTCATTATGGCGAAGATAGACCAGAATGATAACTGCAGGAGATTTATTATTAGCACATGTTTTTCGCTGGTCGAGAGGGAATTGAAAAGAGGAGGGACTTACAGATGATTTCCCCGGCGCCTTCACGATAGCTGAGGAAGCTAACACGGCGCTCTTCGCATCCAATGCAACGATGCGGACGAATTTATGTTTCTTGTCGAGTTTAATAGCAGTCTCAAAACCGTCGCGCTTCACGTCCTTGATAGTGACGAATTCATCTTCGTCTTCTGCTTCCATCTCGGACGCAGTCTGTAATCTCCAGCCCGTAACTTCCGTAGCTCCATTCCAGCTCACGTACGCCGTGCCATCCTTAACCGCCACATCTGGGATGGTATTGGGCTTCCCTACCCACGGGTGCTTGAACACGCGGTACGATTTGACGAAACCGAAATCGACGAGCTCGAACAGGAGGTGGGGCGCGAAGTGGGCGGCGCAGAGGACTTCGCCGTTGAAGGCGTACTCGACGTAGGTTGGCGAGTTGCCGAATCCGACGAGCACGTTTCCACTCTCGGGGATGATTTGGACGGAGCCTTGGGAGACGTTGAGGATTTTGTCCGGGTGCACGTATTTGTGTACGAGGCTGGCGGTCATCTTCTCCATGTCCAGGTGGATGATCATGCCTTTGCTGTGTTTGGAGGGGCCGTGGAGGACGGTGTTGGCGTGGTTGTCGAAGAGGGATAGGGTGTTATTTCCTTGCCATGTGACGTGGTGTTGCCATGCGAAGTCGAGTGCGTGATCGAGATCCTTGAAGTTGTTGTTCTTGCCGCCGAGTTGCCAGAGGAGTTCTCCCGTCTTGCCACTGATACAGATCACGGCGAGCATGTATCGTGCTGAGACGATGTAGTCGCCCGACTCGGTCTTGTCGACGCTGTTGATGTGGAAGAAGTCGAATGCGTCTTCTTTGCTCTTACCGTGCCCGTCTTTCATCGAGGGGCTGCTGTACACATCTTTCATGCTGATGTGCTCGGTGGCTTTCCACTCGAATATGAGCTCGTTGGTCTCGATGTCGATTTCTTGGAACCATCCATCTTGGATCCAGCATTTCTTGCCAAGACCCAGATCCGTACAATCCGCTTCATGCTTCTTGTAGATGGCGATAAGTGCAGTGCCTTCTGGCGTGATGCGGAACTCATGAGAATCTCCCTTGAGACCATGGCCCTGTGGTGTTATTTTATAGGCGACTTCATATGCCGAGTTGAGCTTGAAAGTGTGGTCAATTTTCTGTTCATGAATTCTTCGGAAGGGGACATACCATCACAAAAGACTTCTTAGATTTCTTGACTTTGCCATTCTTCTTCGTCTTCTTTATCGTCTTGGTCCAGAAAGTAAGGTAATCCTCTCCCTTGTACTTCTGGACGTTAAAATTCATGGCCTGTTCGTATTTGGTGTTGTCCATCCAGATCATCTCGCCCTTGTTGTCCAGGATGACGGGACCTCGTGCCGCGCCGTTCACCAACGGCCCTCTCGGCGTTATAAAGAGGTTTCCTTTATCGCATCGCGGATCACTTTTCGTTACTTTTGGAGCTGGCGGTTGGAAGTCTACGGATTGAAAATGCTGTGTGGGGTACACGCCATGGAATCCCAAGTCCCAGGCGTTGAACGAGAATGCCGCGACCCATGTCACGGGGAGAGTTGCCAAGATCTGGAGAGACTTCATGGTGGCAATACTTGCAGTTGAGGAAGGACCACAGGTATGTATGTAACCGTCGATTATGTATGGAGGAGAACAAGAAGAAAAACAGTCAAGCGGAAGGAAGAAAGGACGAGGTAGAAAAAGAGAGTAGATTAGACAATAACTCGCAGTCCGAAACAAAGGCCGAGATGAATGGTGGTAATAATGTGAGCTGAGTGAGTGCAGTGCCGGATCACTCGGAGGATGCTACAGTAAGCTGCCTTGCCATGCCCTTGCCCTGCGTTGCCCTGTTCGATTCCCGCCCTGGCCATTCTACGGAGGCAGGTAAATATGCTGGCATGGTATGGTATGGAATGGTGAGATGGAGCGCCGCACTGCGGACCAACAGCAATGCGCGAATGGACTGGTGGACGAATAAAGGCAGTCCAAATGTGTCACAATGCCCGAATCTCACATAAAAAGCTGGAGCCACTGGGGATGCTTATATAAAGTTAACCTTGCTGGGGCGCCCAGGCTGCTAGGCAGAGATCATTAAGTCTTGTGCGTGTGGCTGGGTGACGATGGATGGGCAATGGGAGATGTTGGAAGGATTTTAGTCGGGACCAGTCGGTGGCTGGAGTCTAGAGATGATGATGATGGCGATGCTGTGCTGTGGTCTGTTGTCCAAACAGGATTTGGCGATGGGCTAAATCTTGGCTTGGAATTCTTTCTACTGTACGTAGGTATTTACCTAGGCACCTTACCTAGCTAGCTACCGGACTCAAGTACTCTCCTATATTGTAGCAGCAAAGCCGGCGGCTCGGCGGAAAGCGTGGAATTAATGACGGGTGCTTCCTTGATGAGGTCCGGTGGGTGAGTGGGTGGGTGGGTATCAAGT